>CAIGRE010308698.1:0-22600 GCA_903798275.1 Fraxinus angustifolia subsp. syriaca
AAAATTATACACGAATAAAATATTTGTGTACAATTTTTCTTGATTCAAATGGATTTAAAAATTACATATTTTTAAGATCTAATCAATTTAAAAACTTACAATATGCTATCCTTGCCAACTTGTTCTTGAATACATAATTCAACACATTCCCAATCCGTCAAGTGTATTAAAGCCTCCAATATTTTTTCTTTTAGTCATGATCATTCTTCTGGTAAACTCGACCACCTAAACTAAATACAACATCCGATGCTACTATAGACATCAGAGGTGTTAGTAGATCATATACAATTTTTTATACAGTTGTATATTGCCTTTCGTCACACCTTCATCATGATAGAAGACTAAATTCCAGTAATTGTTTTGGTTGTAACATACTACGAACGTTCACGTACACATACCTAGCTAACTCATATGGAATTTGAAGATTTGTACCACTAATACTTATCGTTCTAGATATTGATGACTAGTTTCACTTTACAACTCCTTAATACGTGTCTATGCAAATGTGTTATGCTTGAACCGGGCCTCCAACTAAATTCTTTGCCACAATAATTGCAACATATATGTTGCCAACAATTCAAGGATTATTTTTTTGAACTTTTAGTCTCCAATACTTATTCCTTTTTGATATCCTCCAAATCAATTGAAACATTTTGATATGCATTGTAGCCTAATGGAGTACTTGAACTACCCTTAAATTGATTAATCTCATCACTAGTAAAATTCATCTGTGGCCATTATAGCAAAAGAGAATAAATATTTGACTAAAAGAAACTGAATATTAGACCAAAGAAATTGGAGATTGAAGTTGAATAATAGATTACTACAAGTTAAAACCGAGTGAAGTAAATTGATATAAAACTCAAAATGTTTATCTCATATTTATAGCAAAAAACTATATCTGTTTCAACCAAATTTAAATTTAAAATTACAATTCAAAATTTGAATTTAATGTGAATTGAAACCAACTACATGATGCCTATGTTAATACAAGCAGCTAAATATCTATATGTATTAACATAGGCAATTACATAATGTTTATGACAAGGCAGCTACATATAGCCTACTATGCAGGTAGTTGATTTGATTAAAAAAAAAATTGTGGCATGTGAAACAAGCTGGCTCGGGCAGACGCCCAAGTCGGGCTTGGCCCGAACCTTGGATCGATTTTACCGAGCCGCAAGCCTGGCCAGCTTAGGCTTTTCCATGGTCGAGCCACAAGACGTCCAAGATGGCAAAGACAAATTGACACCCCTAAGTTACTAGAGTTCCAGTTAAAGGGAACCAAGGAGTTTTCAGGTGATCCATAGGAAATAAATGATTCTAGAAGGTCGGGAGTTGATACAAGAGCATACAGTCTAAGAGAACCTTAGTGATTACAGTCAGGAAGTTAGAAAGTACTAAGGTTTAGTCGGGTCTAAACAGTAGTTATGTCTTTATCTTTTAGAGTGGATACTACTTGATTGGGCCTGAAATTTTTATCTTGTAAGAGGTTTTCTACGTCATCAATTTTGTGATGTTATTATTTTTGAAACATATCAATTGCGGTAATTCAACTTAGGATAGTATTGCATGTGAATTCATCTAGATAAAATTAACAATTATGACTAGTTGTTTTTATTAATTGATAAATTTAAATTTTGCTTGAAATACTTATCACCTCCATCTAACTATTAGTAGGTTCAAACGTCGTTTATTTCAAGTGGTATCAGAGCCTCAATTTGATTCTTGATCATAACTTAATCTAGATGAGTCAGTCTCTTTTTGTGCCTCCATTACTTTGACGAAAATAATTATGCATATTGGAAGGTTAGAATGAGAGCATTTCTTAAGTCTCTAGACGAGCGAATATGGGTTAGTATACAAAATGGTTGGTCTTCCCTCCACTACTGCTTCAATTGTAGTTATCCCTACAGATATTTTCTTTTGGACTAAGAATGACCAAGTTGAGTGTAACTGGAATAGTAAGATCTTCATACCCTATTTATAGTCGTGTTTGCTAAAACATTTAGGAGAGTATCGATATGTGAGACTGTGAAAGAGGTTTGGGATACCTTAGAGACCACCCACGAGGGGATCAAACCTGTAAAGGACTCTAAACTACATATGTTGACCACTAAATTTGAAGAAATTAGAGTGAATGATGATGAATCGTTCAATGATTTATATGCAAAGTTAAATAACACAGTAAATTCTAGCTTCAACCTAGGTGAGAAAATTCTTGAGTCTAGGATTGTTCGAAAAGTTCTTAGATCCATACGTAAGATATTTAGACCTAAGATCATAGCTATTGAATAGAGTAAGGACTTAGATATAATTAAGATATAGGAACTTGAAGGATCCCTCCAAACCTATGAACTCACCATATTTCAACCGAAGAATAAATCTATAACCTTAAACACTGTTAAGGAAGACTACAGATACTAGGACTTTTAGGGATGATGAGATAGCTTAGTTTGTTAAGAAGTTTCGAAAAGTATTTGTAAATAAGAGAAAACCTCAAGAGAGAAATAAGGGTTCCCCTAGTAAACTCAGGAAAGACAAGCGTGATAAGACCAATACTAGGACTTCTAGTAAGAAATCTTAGTCAATTAGGTGTCATAAGTATCAAGGTTATGGCCACTATAGGAATGAATGTCCTGCTATAAGAAGAATCTAAATAAAGGAAAGGGTAAGGCAATGGTTCTTTTACAAACGATGAGTCCAATTCTAGTGACTAGAGTGATTTTTCTAGTAGTGAGGATGAGAAGAACTTTATGGCCTTCGCTTATATAGTTTAGAGCGATTCAGATAAGGATAGTGAGAAAGTTGAGGACGTAGAGTATATAGTAACGGTTCTGAAAAAGACTTTGAGGATGATACTGAGATTCATGAGGCATATAAGCAATTATTTGAAGAGAGTCTTAGGACAAAAAGGTGAATAAAGACGTATTGAAGAAGATTAATGAGCTTGAGCTAGAGAGAGAGAGACTCATAACTAACCTTCACGATTCTACCAAAAGGAAAAAGGATGAGAACTTAGAGACAAAGGTTAAAACCTTAACAAGCTATCTTGAGAAATCCAATACTCAACTCCATTCCTTCTTGAGTGGTTCTCAAAAACTTGATAATCTGTTAGGGATGAACAAGCCAGCTGGAAATAAGCGAGGTCTAGAATATATTCAGACTCATAATAATACTATTAGTACATCCATGACCACATTTGTCACAACCACCAACCAACCTAGGAATGTTGCAAATCCTGATAATAAGACACCAATTAAAAAGAGAATAAGCATTTTCTAACCCCCAAGAATCCCAAATACCATATTCACCAACACTTATGATTGTCGTGTTTAGAGGTTCCCAAGTTGCTCTGTAAATTCTTCTTTGGGACCCCTTATGAGTGTAAACAGATTTACCAGCCTGTGCAACATTACCAACATATTTTTTAGCTAATCAGACAAGTAATTTGGTGACAAACAATTGCATAAGGTGTGAGTAAATTTGACAATTGCCTATAATTCGAAAGACTTTAGCTATCGAATGAGAAGGGATAAGTCGGACTACAATAGATAGAAACTTAATCCTTGAAACCTTTTCCTCCAAAATATTTTCCATTATGATTTCAAAACTTGACTGGATGATGGCGATGAAGCATATTAGTTCAGAGTTTAAAATAGTGGCTATTTTCAATTTACTACAGTTGGTTTCTTCTCCTTTGTTTTTTCAAACAAACAATGCCTTGAGGAGAGAAATGATGTAGACCTACGAATATACCCTTTAAGGTTTTACTGATTTTGGCTTTCTTATTATATTTTATGCCTAAACTTACGGACTTTGACTACAGATGTTATTTCACAACTTTTGGGTGATCCAGGGAGATTTTGCTCCAAAATGAAAAGTTATGGGTATTCCAAAAAACATGCAAATGTTAAGAGGGTATTTTGCCAATTACCCTAAAATAAAATAAGAAGATTTGAAGTGAGTTTATATGGGAAGTGTTACATGGTATGATAAAACCAAACTTGTTCATTTACCGTGAAATTAACATCAATGTAATTCAATCAATTACAAAATATGAATGTATGTCAATTTTGATTATCGATCATAGCTTCATCCCACTTTTTAGCCAATATTAGTCAAAAACTCTATTCGACTTTGAACACACCTTAGATAAGGATTTTGTTATCAACTTAACTAAATTAAATGTAAATCATCATCTCTTACTAGCTAAAAGTAACGAATTTTCTATTGAACATTCGCAACCTTTGTATAATTCTTGACATACATGAATGATGTTGTATTAGAAGACTTCATTAGCATTTTTCTTCTAATGGTTGAAAAGTCCATTGGATATTTTAGAATACTTCAAACAAGTCTTTGTACTATAACGCTATTGTCAGATATAGAAATATACATAAGAAATAGATTGTGTTTACATTGAAAGTTAGGAAAAAAATTATTTAGACAAATTTCTACAAGAAGTTGAACTTTTATTATTTTATGGACCTCAAGTTAGAGAGAGGACGGATCGGGGTGGTAGTCTTCACTGTCCCATTCATAGAGTGGGGCAGAAATGAGATAGGGACAATGCTAGAGTGGGGCAAGGCGAGACAGAGATTTGTTGACCCCAAAAAAAGAACTTAATAGATATCTGGCCCACTCTCACCATGTCAAGTACAATTCCAACACATTCCTACTGGAATAACGACGGTAGATAGGAGGAAAATGGATGCGGAAGACACTTTGCGGTGAGAGATAAAAATGTTCAAGCTCCTATAGTATAAAACAAAAGCGATCGCAATAAAAACAATCGCCAGATGGAAAATCGGGGTATTCTATTTTACAATGAATGGGAATATGTCGTAGGATAGATAAAAATGTGCGTTCAAGTCACTATGTTGTATATTGAAATGTGTGTTCAATGAGCTCGTAAAGATGATGAATAAGTATTCAACCAAGTCTTTGTATAAATTTCTCAAGAGCTCAAGTGTATATTTCGAGTGTATGATCGCCAAAATTCTCTCACCCCCAATTACTTACAAAGAGAACCCATATATACTGCCATGGCCGACGTATTGATCATTAGATTGGAACCACACAGCCTCATCTCCTGAATTGGGACGTCACATCATTGTCTATTCATATAATTAATACATTGATAAGGGGTCGGCCGCTTTATACAATCAGCTGGCATACTGACAAACTTTATTACAAGTGTTACATCAATCACTTCTAAAAGATCTTCAAATCTGTCGCATGGGACATCATCAGCACCATGGACTTTGGATGGTTTAAGAGCTTCAGCCTAAGTTGTGGTGGTTCGTCTTTGAGGTAGTGGCTCAGTATGGACCTCGGATTTTGATGAAGGGACTTTGGTCTTGTTTAACTTCTTCATTCTTTGACCTTGTGAATCTTCCTTTGACTTTCTTGTTGACTTTCTATCCATATGGCACCTTTACTTTGAGCATCAAAGGTGCCCCACCTAGCCTTAAGGATAAATATAGGATTCCATACGATATAGAGCTCACATTCCCTTCTCCTGGTTAGCTAGCCTACTATCCGATGTAGGACTATATCGCCATTAGTGAATTTCTTCTTAAAGCTGGGCTTCGCCTGCCTTTGCATCTTTTTTTTTGAGTTGTCCTCAGGTTGTATGGGCTAGCCCCTACCCAACTAGTCCCTAACGCCTAGGCTCAACTGGCACCTTTTTTCTTTTACCATAATTTAGTAATTTAGGGATATTATGCACGATTTTAGGGCTATATAAATAGGATTTTTATTATTCATTGTTTTTCACACAACATTATTATTGAGATTATTGAGAGTCTATTTGCTTTTGAATTCTTGTTCTTCATTACAAATTTATCAAAATCATTCTTGTGACGTTCAAATCAATCGGGTAAGATTCTCAAATATTCAATCAAAAGGGTCAACATTCGTTTATGTTTTGTTGGTTATTTTGATTTGTTATTTTCGAATCAAATCCAAAACTTTGGTTTTTTTAGCTTTCTTGGGTTCGATTTCAATTCTGTTGTGGGTTTCGTAGTCCTACGCTACGTGGGTTCACATCAGTTGGTATCAAAGCTTAGAGTTCAAAATCAAGGTTATATCCTTTTCTTTTTTTTCGTTTAAGTTTTTATGTCCCTTTTTTCTTGCATTCTTTTATTAAAGTCTTTGATCTGTAATTTCTCTGTTGAAAACACAAAAGTTGTGTCCAAATCAACTTCCGCTTTTTTTGTCGGTTTCATAGTTGAATTTTGAGTAAAAAATCGAAAAACAATATTTCAAAAATTTAGAAAATTATGTGAACAGTGAAACTAAAAAAAAAAGGTATTTGTTGTTATTTATCTCTGAATTTACCGGCCAATTATGTTATCTCTAGTGTCAAACTCAAGAGCTACTTTCTTGAATTCAAACTTCATTTCAATCATCCAATCAATTCATTTTCTTTCTTGAGTCTTCAAAATTTTCAAGATCTCACTCAAATCTCGATTTGAATTCTACAAGAATAATTCATGGTTGAGTCTGAATTTGTCATTTAAAGTACTTGGACGAAGAGTAGAAAAAGGCAGAGTGGTGAGATCAATAAAAAAGAAAAGTCGAATTGAGTGATACATGAGCGCACATTTGTGAGGTAGAAACAAATTTAGATTTAGGATGTCTGACAGGGATGTATCAACACTAGGCCGAGACAACAACCAAACCAACATGTCGGATGAGATGATACGTAGGTTTGAACGGTTATTTGAAGATTTGCGGGATAGATTGGAAGACAAGACACGGAGCTTGCCAACTTGCATAGGGGAGTTCCAAATATACAGAAATAGGGTAGGCGTGAGCCTACGATGGAGGTGCATGATAAATATGATTATGGGAGTGATGTGGATAAGGAAACAGTAATTGAATCTAAAATGGGTAGGATAAGAAATAGAGGAGCTAGGCTTGAACGAAGGGGTAGAAACATGGTTGGAGACGAGGTAGATGGGAATATGAGCAACATAAAAATGTCCATTCCATCATTTGAAGGAATGAGTGATCTGGAAACTTACCTGGAGTGGGGAAAAAAGATAAATTGATCTTTGATTGCCATAACTATTCAGAGAAGAAGAATGTAAAGATAGCGGTCCTTAAATTCATCGACTATGTAATTACTTGGTAGGATCAAGTGTCACAACAAGGAGGAGAAATAGGGAACAACTGATCAATACATGGGAGGACTTGAAAGCTATCATGCGGAAGAGGTATGTACTTAATCACTACTACCGAAAGCTTCATCAAAAACTACAAAACCTCTACCAAGGATCAAAGAGTGTGGATGACTATTACAAAAGGATGGAGTAGTTAATGATTCGGTCGGAAGTGGAGGAGGATAGAGAGGCCACTATGGCCCAATTTTTGAATGATTTGAATATGGATATAGCTAATATGGTAGATTTGCATTATTATATAGACCTGGAAGACTTCCTACATGTAGCTATGAAGGTGGAAAGTCAATTGAAGAGGAAGGGGATAACTAGATATTCATCGAGTGCTTCGGGTTCAAACTCATCATTGAAATCGAGATAGGACAATAACAAAGGAGATGGTGCTGTTTCTAAGTGTAGGACTGAATTGCCAAAGGAGGGGAAAGAAAATGCTAGCAAGAAGTAGAATCCTAGCCATCAAGGAATCGAGACAAAAAATGCTTTAGGTGCTAGGATCGAGACACATTGTTTCTCAATGTCCAAACAAGATAGAGATGATTTTGCAGGATAATGGAAAGGTGGTGAGTGAGAGTGATTATGAAGTCATGCCAAGATTGGATGAAGCTAGTGATCGAAGCAGAGTAGAATATGTTGTTGGCGAGCTATTAGTCACGAGGTGAGCTTTTAACTCTCAAATCAAGGCGAATGACTTGGAGCAACAAAGAGAAAATATTTTCCATACACAGTACCACATCAATAATAAGGTATGTAACATGATCATTGATGGTGGGAGTTGTACAAATGTAGCTAGCACTAATCTAGTGGAAAAATTGGGATTAACTATGCTAAAACACCCCAGGCCATATAAGCTACAGTGGTTGAATGAATGTAGAGAGTTAAGGTGAATAGAAGGATGTTGATAAATTTTTCGATTGGTAGTTATCATGACGAAGTGTTGTATGATGTGGTACCTATGCATGTGGGTCATATCTTGTTGGGAGACCATGGCAATACGATAGGAATGTGATACATGATGGGAATAAAAATAGGTACAGATTTGTCAATGGTGGAAAGTCTATTGCACTTGCACCATTAACACCAGCACAAGTGTATGAAGACCAAATCAAACTGAAAAATGAGGAAGAAAATAGACGGGAAGAGTTAGAGAAAAAGAGAGAATACGGTAGGCAATAGAGTAAGAGAAAAAATGGTGAGGTGGCTAGAAGAGAGACAAATGAGAAAAAAGAATAGGGGTCTTCCGAGAGGAGAAAAGCTGAGAGCAAATTTCTTTACAAAAGTTAGTGAATTTAAAAGAACGATAGTGGAGAGATAACAAATGATTTTTTTGGTGTACAAAGAGTCACTCCTCAATTTTAAGGAGTCTAACCCCCTTTTCTAGCTTGGCTATTTCTTTATTACAAGAATTTGGAGATGTATATATGGAGGACATGCCTAGTGGATTGCCACACATTCAAGACATTGAACACCAAATTGACTTCGTTCCCGGCATAATCATTCCAAATCGACTAGCTTATCGAAGTAATCCCAAAGAGACAAAGGAATTTCAAAAGCAAGTTGAGGAGTTGATGAGCATGGGGTATATGAGGGAGAGCATGAGTTCATATGTCGTGACAGTCCTACTTGTACCAAAGAATGATAGAACTTGGAGAATGTGCATAGATTGTAGTGCAATCAATAATATATTGGTAAAGTATCGTCATCCTATTCCTAAGTTACATGATATATTGGATGAATTATTTGGTGCATGCATATTTAGCAAAATCTATCTTAAGAGTGGTTACTATCAAATTCGAATGAGGGACGGTGATGAATGAAAAATCACATTTAAAACTAAATATGGCTTGTATGAATGGTTGGCCATGCCATTTGGACTCACTAATACACCGAGCACTTTTATGCATTTAATGAATCATGTTTTGCATGCATCTATAGGCAAGCTTGTTGAGGTTTATTTTGATGACATTTTAATCTTTAGAAAGAACCTCAATGAACATACTGAACATTTGTAGAGTGTACTAGTAGTTTTAAGGAAAGAACAACTTTTTGTTAACGTTAAAAAATGCACATTTTGCCTTTGTTTGACCCATATTATTTTTTTCATTCTCATTCTTTTACTTATTTTCAACCACACATTCTTCAATAAAATAATATTTTCCATCACATCAATAATGTTTCCTTCTTTTTCAACCACATTCCTTATCATATCACTTCAAAAAAATGCATTATCTAATTTTAATATGCACCAAACACACTCTTTGTATGGAAAAAGTTGTATTTTTTGGGTATATGGTTAGTGCTAAGGGAATAGAGGTAAATGAAAAAAAGATAAAAGCTATTAAAGAATGGTCAACACTTAAAAGTATAATTGAGGTAAGAGGTTTTCATTGTTTGGCTAGCTTTTATAGGTGATTTGTATGGGATTTTAGCACACTTGACACACCACTCACTGAATTTGTTAAAAAAAGTGTAGGTTATAAATGGGGCGATGAACAAGAGCATACATTCAGCACTATTAAAGATAGATTGTGTGAAGAACAGGTTTTAGCACTACCAAATTTTGACAAAGCTTTCGAGATTGAGTGTGATGCATCAGGTATAGGCATTAGAGCAGTTTTAATGAAGGATAGGAGGCATATAGCTTATTTCAGTGAAAAGCTAAATGGAGCAACGCTCAACTATCATATATATGAAAATGAGCTTTATTCACTTGTTCGAGCTTTGGAGACATGACATCATTACCTATGGCCGAAGGAGTTCGTGATTTACACTGATCATGAGTCATTGAAGCATTTGTGGGATCAAGGTAAGCTAAATAAAAGGCATGCTAGATGGATGGAATTTATTAAGACATTTCCCTATGTCATCCGATATAAACGAAGTGAGGAAAATATGGTGGCAGATGCATTGTCCCAAAGGTATGTATTTTTTACTTCTTTAAGTGCAAAGTTGCTTGGTTTGGAGTACTTTAAGAACATGTATGAGAATGATTTAGATTTCTCCAGCATATATGAATCATGTAATAAGGGTGCGATGGATTAATTCTTTAAGGATGAGGGTTATTTGTTTCGGGATTATAAACTATGTATTCCTAATTGTTCCAGGCGAACTATGGGGTTGCAAAGACTTTAGAGATGTTAAGGGAACATTTTTATTGGCCTAAAATGAGGATTGATGTAAAACGAACTTGTGATCGATGCATGACTTATAAATAGGCTAAGTCTAAGGTTCTACCTCATGGGTTGTATACTCATTTACGTATCCCTAGTGAACTCTGGGTTGATATTTCCATGGATTTTGTTTTAGGTTTACAGAGGACTTAAATGGGTCGGGATTCAATATTTTTAGTGGTTATCGATTTTCTAAGATGGCGCGTTTCATTCCATGTCATAAAATCGATTATGCCACTAACATAACTGATTTGTTCTTTAAAGAAATAGTACATTTACACAGGGTTCCTTAGAGTATAGTGTTTGATAGAGATGTTAGATTTTTTAGTCACTTTTAGCGGGTTTTGTGGGGTAAGTTAGACATAAAATTGTTGTTTTCCACTACATGTCACCCACAAACTGATGGGCAAACTGAAGTAGTCAATAGGAGTATGATCCAGTTGTTGCGCACTATTGTTAATAAAAATTCGAAAAGTTCGGAAAAGTGCTTACCTTTCATTGACTTTGCTTACAATAAGGTTATACATTCTACTATTTCATGTTCACCATTTGAAATTGATTATGGTTTTAATCCACTAACACCAGTGGATTTAATTCATTTACTTGTGAATGAATGATGTAGTTTAGATGGGAAAAAGAAGGTCGAGATGGTGAGGTCACTCCATGAGAATATGAGGTTGCAAATTGAAGACAAAAACAAGCATTATACATCACGAGCTAATAAGGGCTGGAAGAGCGTTTCACTTGAACCTGGTGATTGGGTTTGGGTACATTTGAGAAATGAACGCTTTCCAAAGCAATGAAAATCAAAGTTGCAACCACAGGGAGATGGACCATTTCAATTTCTCGAGAAAATCAATGACAATGCATATAAAATGGATCTTCCCGGTGAGTATAATGTTTCGGCTACTTTTAATGTATCCGGTCTATCTCTTTTTTACGCAAGTACAGATTTAAGGAAGAATCATTTTGAAGAGGGAGGGGATGATGTGAGCACGGAGTCGAGCGCGTCAAAGTCAAGCCCAAGAAATGATTTGTTGATTATCGAAAGAGGTCTGATGACAGGGTCGAGAGCAAAGCAGGTAAAAGAGGCGATGTGATTGCTTGCTCCAACTATGGTGGACAAAATGTCGAAGTTAACAAGCCAAGGAACAACTTTCATAAAGAGGTCAATGGCCAAAACCAATTGGAGCATTGTGTTGTAAGCAACGGAATATGGAGTTAAGGCGTGAAGCTATATGACCGCATAGCACATTTATGCATGCGGTCGCATGCATACATACCGAAACCAAAAAGATGAATTTTGATTGATCTATTTACACTATACGGCCGCATAGTTCTTTTCGACAGCGTGATTTTGAGTTTTTTTTTTTTGGAAACTTTCTAATTGCAATAGAATTATACTCGTACCATAATTTTGTAATCTGGGGAATATTATGGACAATTTTAGGCTAGTAAAAACATGCTTTTTATTATTCATTGTTTTTTACAGAACATTATTATTGAGATTATTGAGAGGCTATTTGCTTTCGAATTCTTGTTCTTCATTGGACAAATCACAAACTTATCAAGATCATTCTTGTGGCATTCAAACCAATCGGGTGAGATTCTCAAATATTCAATCAAAAGGGTCAACATTTGTTTACATTTTGTTGGTTATTTTGATTCATTATTTTCTAATCAAATCTAAAACTTTCGTTCTTTGGCTTTCTTAGGTTCGATTTCAACTCCGTTGTGGGTTTTGTAATCCTACACTACGTAGGTTTACATCAACATGCTCCTCCACGTATTCCAAACCATCTTTCAACCTAGGTCATTGGGTAAGAGGGACTCCAGGGGGTGGTATTCTCTGTGCCCGTGGGAGGCACACTCTTCATTTGTCTTGTGCCTACCTTCTTCCATCATAGGATGGAAAGAGACATGATTCTGGGTTCAGGAGAAGTGGCAGTAATGTGAGGGTGACACTTTTCTCCATGTCAAAGTCCCAACCTCCTGCTCCAAACCTAGTGAGTATCACCTTTGTATTTCGTTTGTTATGTTTTGTCGAACCTAGTACTGATTTTTTTCGTTATCCTACGGTGTCTGTTGAGCACTTTAAGTTAAGCGAGAGTGATTGAGATACCTTGATGGGCATCTACCGCCGACCCTCCTCATCTCGTGACTTCGATCGGTTGATCCTCTCCAGACGATTTTTTTGAAGAATTCTGTTTAATGGCCAGAAGAAGTATAACTTCGCTTCTACTTGTAAATTGTAACTTTGATTTTCCATATTTTCTCGTGCCTGGCCTTGTATTTTTCTTTGCATAAAATTTTGAAAAAAGGAGGGCCCCTATCCCTAACATTGCCATGATACTGGCGACCACCACTACCTCTGCTCGTAAGGGAATGAAGCCTTCATTTGTTGGAAGGAAACATGTAAAGGACAAAATAGAAAAAGTTAACAACAAGACTGCCAGACAAGAGAATGGGCAGACTCCCTTGGTAATAGGGGCAAAAATGTGGTTGTGGAAGAGCCTAAGAAGAAATTTAGAGTGTTCATCATCGAGGTGGGCAATTCGAACGATATTCCTCCTCCTCGCTCCGAAGTTCCAGCAGAGGGAAAGCTACTGACAACACCAATAGCTGCGGCCTCTATAGGGCAGAAAAGGCCTGTAGCCATGGAGCCCAGAGGCAAGATTCTGTAAAGAAGTCTAGGACCTCGAGTGACTCCACCACCTCCGAACTCCTACAAGGAAAACTGGCTTTGGCCAGAAGAATTGACGAGCTTGAATTCGAGGCTCTTGCCCTTCTTCCTCCCGAAGTTCAGACTGCTATGATGATATTTCACAAGTACTTGATAGAAAATTAGAAATCTTTTGTGGAAAAGAGTAATCCCGTCGATGTCTTTTCCAAGATGGTGGCACAGGCGTGGAGGTCATTCGGTATGGCTAGAGGTTGAAGCCCTATTTACAAACCTTCAAAGAAAAAATTGGGGTTTCACCAATAAGGCTTTCTGGGCCGAGAAAGTTGCTAGAAAAGCTAAGGGGAGGTGGAGGCTTTGAAGAAAAAATATGATGAAGAGTCAGTGAAATGTTTATACTTTGGCAGAAATTGAGACTTTGAAGAAGGTAGCCTATCTATCTCAAAGTGAGGTGGTCTCTCTCACTAAGCAAGTGGAGACTTCTGATGCACATTTGAAGCTGGCAGCTTAGGCCCTGGAGAAGGCCAACTAAGAAAACTCTGCCTTGAAAGGACAGGTGGGGGAGCTAACCTCCCAAGTGGCTGGCCTGACTGAGGAAGTGAAGACCGTTAGAAGTTATGCTAAATAGGGCAGTAAAGACGCTGAAAAGACGTTTCTTGCCAACTTCTACCTGACTGAAGTTTACAAAAGTTTTGGAAGTATTAAAGGAGGTGCGCTTACACTAAAATAATTGAGTGGTTGGAAATACACACTTAAAACATCAACACTTCTGATTTGAGGGCATAGTTTCTTGAGGATGAGTAAGAGCCTCAAACTCCGGCTGGAGGGGACGAAGTCATTGAGCTTGACAGAGATGCAGCTGAAGAAGTGGTCCCTAATGCCATAATTCTGTTTGTGTCTCCTTATCCCCCACTCCCTTAGAGCTTAGGACTTCAAATGTATTTTTTTGCATTTTTACTAAGTATAGGGGGCATAGTTTCTTTATGAATGAATGAACTTCCTTTATTCAGTACTTGTGTTCTTCTGCTTTCTACATCTCTACCACCTCTACTCAATCGTGATACGCTTGCTAATATAAATTCAAACCACTTGTACTTCAATAATGAAATTAAATCAAACCTAAAGTAACATCAACTTGATAATAACATCAGACATATAATAACTTCGAAAGCTTGATAACATTTAACTTATGAACATCGAAGTTCAACAGCGGGGAAAATGTAACAAGGTCAGATTCATGGACATAATCAAACTTGTAAAATTTTAAAAGTGTTAGTAGGTCATACATTTCAACAAAGTTCAAAACCATAAACACATCAGTTCTTCAAACAATAGATCAACTGAAGGTCAGACATGTGTGCAAGAAATAGGTAATATCAAACCTTCGTACGTTATGCTCTAATAGTAATTCAATTATCAAAATTTTATCCAAGTACTTGAAGGTCGTGTACCTTTACAGATTTCTAGACTTGTGCATATCTATGTTTATAAACTGAGGCTCTTTAGCACTTTAGACTTTAGTCTGACTTTATTTATAATTTGCACAAGTATAGGCATTTCACTTGCCTTTCTTTTCCTAATCATGGGGTTGAGTGGTTCGCCCATGCCGAGGCTCTTTAACAACTTTAGTTGTTAAAAGTATGTGTTATGCTTCGTTAGTGCAGATGTGGTCCTCTTTAGGACCCATTCTTTTGGCAAGATTTTTATGTTTCCCTAGCATAAGGATGGTTCGTCCTCGCATGAGCACTTCCAATGCTTTTGTCTTTTCGAAAGGAGATTCTAACTCATCACTAATATAACAAAATCCATTTTTTATTAAATTTTAACATGTATATACAAGATGTTTACATCATTAGTAATACTAGCGCAAATGTTGTACATTCCATGGATGAGGTTGTGCCTTTCCATCTATGTTCTCAATTTTATAAGTTCTTGACCGAACCTCTTCCCTGAACCATGCTCCTTGGAGGGTGGGAATACCCTTCGTAGTACCAATTTGTTCAAACGAAATGACTTCTTTTTTTATCTTCAAATTATAGTATTCGGTCATTTTCCTTTGGTAAATGTCCAATATGGCTTGAGAGTCGTCCCTAATCTCTTTAAGGAGGTCAAGTCCACACCTTCTCTTTTCATCGTTACTTATTTCCTTAAAGTGTATTCGACGAGGAGATAACAAAGGTACTTCAACAGGGCTTATAGCCTCTGCCCAGTAGGCCATAGAAATTAGGGTCTCTCCTGTAGCAGTTCTGTTTGTAGTTCTAATAGCCCACAGTACCTAAGGTAACTCATCGACCCATGTCCCTTTGGAAGCATCCAATTTCCTTTTCAATGTATAAGTGATTATTTTGTTAACAACTTCGACTTGCCCATTTGCCTGGAGATGGTATGGGGAGGAAAAATGCTTATTTATGCCTAGCTCTTCACTCAAATTTTTGACCTTCTTATTGTCAAATTATCTACCATTATCTGATATAATTGAGTGAGAATTCTGAATCTGCAGATGATGTTCTTCCATAGAAACCTAGAAGTGTTAGCTTCAGCGATTTTGGTAAGTGGTTCGTCATCTACCCATTTGGTGAAGTAATCAATGGTAACAATCGCGAAGCTAGAGTTTTCTCTACCTTTGAGAAGAAGTCCTATAACATCAATTTCCCATTTTGCAAATAACTAAGGGCTGGATACGACATTCAATTCTTGAGAAGGTTGCATTTGGATAGTAGTAAAGCGTTGACACTTATCACACTTTCTAACAAACTGATGCACATCATTTTTCAAGGTAGGCCATTAATATTCATGTCTAAGTACTTTTTATGCTAAGGACCACCCTCCAGTGTGGTTTCCACATACTCCATCATGGATTCTTGCTCTTCTCCAATGCATCTGAGTAGGGGTAATACGAACCCACGTTTGTATAACACATCATTTGTAAGACGAAGTGGACAACCTATCTTCTGAGCTTTTGAGCCTCCCCCTTTTTCAGGGAATAGGGCATGGTCTTTGAGGAAAGATGTGATTGGTTTCATCCAGGATGGAGTGTCTTCAACCCTTGTTACAGTTTCACTAACATCGGTAGAGGGTTTGAAAATATGCTCTATAGGCACAACTATGAGTAGTTCGTAATCTTTGCTGCTTGCTAACTTTGATAGTTGTCAGCCTAAAGGTTTTCGGATCGTGGGATTTGTACCAATTCGAACCTTTTAACGGATGGGATAAATCCCATAACCAATTTCAAGTATGCTGCCATGGACTTATACCTGGCCGAAAAATTGCCATGAACTTGACTTACTACTAGCTGGGAGTTGTTGTTGATGATGAGCCTTCTTACTTGTATTTCTTTGGCCAACCTTAGGCCGGCTATGAGGGCCTCGTATTCTGCTGCATTATTGATGGCTTTGAAACCAAATCTTACAGCATAAGTAAGCTTATGTCCCTCTAGGCTGACTAAGACAACCTCTATCCCTCACCCTATCTCTCCCGATGATCCATCAACTGAGAGGTGAGAGGTTCCAAATTGAAGGTTCGGCGGGTTCCATCTCCTCTTCCATTTCTAGAACATGAGTAAATGCGGTCACAAAATCTGCCAAGACCTGACCCTTAATATCTTCCTTCGGCTTAAAGATGATGTCAAACTCACTAAGTTCAACAGCTCACTTAAGAAACCTCCCTGAAGTGTCTTTCTTTTGTAGTACTTTCTTAAGGGTGGAAGTTTGTTAATACATGGATACTATAAGCTTGAAAGTATGGTATCAGCTTTCTTGACGCTGTTACTAAGGAGAGAGCAAACTTCTCAATGTCTGGGTAACGAGTCTTTGCTGCCATGTGTGCTTTGCTGATGTAGTAAACATGCATATGGTGGTTTTTTTCTCTTATCAGAACCGAACTGAGTGCCTCAAAAGTCATTTCTAAGTATAATTGTAGTGGCTCATGATCCTTGGGTTTGGAGAGGATGAGAGTCTGTCCCAAGTGCTTTTTTAGCTCTTGTAAAGCTACTTCGCATTCCTCTGTCCACTGAAACTTGTTTTCCCCTTTGATGATCTTAAAGAAAGGTAGACACTTGTTTGTTGCCTTGGAGATAAAGCAGTTCAAGGTTGCCACTCGTCCAGTGAGGCTATGTACCTCTTTTAGTTTTAGAGGTGACCTCATTTCAATTAAAGCTTTGACGTTTTCAGGGTTCGCTTCAATGCTTCTTTGGTTGACGATGTAGCCCAAGAATTTTCCAAAGGATACTCCAAAGGCACATTTTAAGGGATCGAGCTTTATCAGATATCTTCTCAAAATCTGGAATGTCTCATTAAGGTGTTTAACATGATCCTGGCTCTCAGTCTCTTCACCGGCATGTTGTCCACGTAGACCTCCACGATTTTCCCAATAAGTTTGGCGAACATTTTGTTGACAAGTCTTTGATAGGTAGCCCCGATGTTTTTCAACTCGAAAGGCATGGTCTTGTAGTAGTAGAGACCTTTTCCTGTGACGAATGAGGTGTGCTCCTCATCAGTTGGGAACATGGGGATTTGGTTGTACCTGGAATATGCATCTATAAAGCTAAGACATTCATGTTCAGCGGTTGAATCCACAAGTTGTTCTATTTTGGGAAGTGGGAAGTTGTCCTTAGGATAGGCTTGGTTTAAGTTTGAAAAGTCTATACAAACCATCCACTTTTCGTTATGCTTATTAACCAATATCGGGTTAGAAACCCACTTAGGGTACACCGATTCCCGGATAAACCCACTGTCGATCTGCTTCTTAACCTCATCTTTTAGAGTTCATATCTTTCAGGATTGAGGCTTTGTATGGTCGACTATATTGTTCGCCATTATACTGGGATGAAGTTGGTGAAAGGAGAATTTTGGGTCCAAAATTGGTTGAGAAGACTGTAGAGGATATACATAAAATTAGATCAAGAATTAAGATTGCCCAAGATTGTCAGAAGAGCTATGCCGACAAAAGGAGAAAATAATTGACTTTTGAGGTTGGAGAGAAAGTATTTCTCAAAGTAGCTCCGATGAAAGGAATACTACGATTTCGAAGAAAAGGAAAATTGAGTCCTAGATTTATCGATCCATTTGAGATTCTTGAGAAAATTGGAAATGTGGCATATCGTTTAGCATTACCACCTGAACTACCAGCGGTGCACAATGTATTTCACGTTTCTATGTTGAGAAAGTACATATCAGATCCTAGCCATGTGGTGAATGTTCGATCACTAGATGTCCATACTGATATGACGTACAAAGAAGCTCCTGTGGTGGTTTTGGAGAAAAAGGATCACGTTTTGAGGAATCGAAAGGTTCCGCTAGTCAAGGTCCAATGGAGTAGACATGGTGAGGATGAGGCTACTTGGGAAAGAGAAGATGTTTTAGCCAAGTATCCCGATCTCCTAAAAACAAGTAAGTTAAATTTCGAGGACGAAATTTTTTTTAATTGGGGAGAGTTGTAGAGACCAAGAAAAATTCAAAATATCGTGTGTTTCGTTTTAAAATAAAATTTTCTTGTAGAATTCGAAAATAATTTGAGTTATATTATTAAGTCGCTACGACCCATCCTAAGAGTTCAATTTAAAATTTTGGTCATGATAGTAAAAGTTTTACGCACTTGTTATAAATCTTTGTAAGGTATCGTATTGCTAGTAAACGAAAATTCTTTTTATTTTATTTTGACGACACACGTTATTTTAATTGTGCATACATGTTTAGTGTGTAAATTTTATAAAAATTAGATAAACTGATTACATTGTACCAAACAAGCCCAAATTCATCCCATTTGATTCAACCACTAAATGCCGTAACCGTCTACCACTAAATGTTGTAAACATCCAAATCCGTTCATTTGAAAATGTAATCTGCCACATTTTTTTTTTCTATCTTCTTTCCATATTTAAAAACAAGATAACCTCCCACTTATCCACTTAAATTAATCACCTCCCCATTTCAAATTTCCAACGTGTTAACTACCATGATTAGTTAGAAAGTTAATTTCACAAATCCACCAATTAGGTACATAAAATCTGCACGTACACTTTCATCCCATTTTCATTTATTTCTCATTTTAACTACCAGCCGCTACTTCTATTTGCAAGTAAAAACATTAACCTCCTTCAACTTCTTTAACCATGTTTTCTCTCCCAAATAGTTATACCTAGATATAATTTATTTTGGCATTTTACCATAAATTAAAAGAAACCTTTGAATCTGAAAATTATCGGAAAGAGAAGCTTTGAGTGCACTGAATTTTATTTTGAACACAAAAGGTCATTCAAACTCCAAGCATTTAAGGTATGGGTGTTTTCTACACTTTTGTAATTGAAGTAAAAATTTATGTGTTTTCGAATTGCTTTAAATATGTTATTGTGTTGCTTATGAGAGAATAGAAACACCTTTGGGTGATTCAAACAAGAGATAAAGAGATGATGTATGACACTTGAATGGGGTTATCAAAACCCAAAGGGTAAACGACTGACTAATCACCGGTTCGTTTTGCTAAATTGATGGTGACACAAATAACTAAAGTTGCATTCTGAACATATATATTTTTACCATTTACTTAAGTGTTTTTCCTGCTGAATATTACTTGTGATACTCATCCCTACAAAAATTCACAGGTTAAATGAAGGCATAGTGGTGGCATGGTTGGTGGCGAGTGTTCAGACGATTTGAAATGCTTTTAAGTCCTAGAAACATTTCCATTTGTGTAAACCTTTTATGAATGCTTATATGACATTCTTAACAATGTTTTAATGTTTGTCTCATCTGGTTTTTATGTACTTTTCATGTCAGCTATACTTTATAAATGTTGAATTGACGACGCATGAAATTTATTCACTGCTGCACTGAATTTTAGATTCTATCCTACAATTTGAAAATGGTATAACTTGAGCTACGGTACATCATTTTGAGTGAAATCAGTTGGGTTTGAAATATCTATGAGTCTTCTAATAGTAGCCTTTGGAATTTTCCTAAAATAGTAACTAGAGAAAAAGTTATGCATGTTTTAGTAAACTGCATCGGAACAATTCCGAGTTTCTGTCCAACTTTGTTGAAAAGTATTTTAGTGATCGTCGAGACCGTAAATTTTTATATGTTGTTTCCACATGAATATAAACGTCTCTATCAAAATTTGATAGTTTTTAGCGACGTTTGCTAGATCAAACTATTTTTATCTTTCCGCTGCAACGCTATTGGTATTTTTTAGTTTCATCTGAATGTTTTCAAAAAAAATTAGATTTTACCGAAATTGTCTAAGTCTATATAGAAATTATCTTCCACCATATTTTGTAATATATATTTCAAACTTCAAATTTTCATTCAAATTTTCCTTATTTGAAATTTATTTTGGTTGACGTTAAAGAGCCTAAATTAAGAAGACTTTTAACGCTTCGAGTTCCTAGAATTTGGGGCGTTACATCAAGTGGGTCTACTAGGAAGCTCACCAACTCCTCCATAGGTACTGTTTGAGGTTCACAGTCGATGATGCAAGGTTCTAGTTCTTTCAAGTTAGCTACTTCTTCAGCAGCCCTCCCTTCTTCAGGGACTTGTATGACAACAAGGATGTCCTCTTCTTCATGGACATCGTCATCTCGACGTCTTTCCCTTGTTCAGGGATGTCGTTTATGTCAAGGTCTGCAACAATGATGCTGATGATTCTCGTTTCTACTTTTCTTCGAGAGTTCGAATAGTATTCCTTAGCACCTCATTTCTACTTTGGTAGTTGGAAATTTCATGCATAAGTGATGAACAAAGGTGACAGCCCATAGCTCATTCAAAGATGGCCTTCCGAGAACTTCGTGATAAGCGGATCAATTTTCAACTACCAAATATTTCATGAAGTGGTGAGTGGTCAAGGGTGCTGTCCCCATCTCCATTACTAGAATGTCATATAAAGCCATACAAGGGGGAACTCATTGGGGTCTACTCGTGGTCAAATTTCATTTTATCATAGGTGGTTCCAAAGATGATGTTGACTGAGCTTCCATTATCCAATAACATCCTTTTCAGTTCATTGCAGGCAACGACCGCCCTTACCACTAGGGCATCATAGTGTGGATAATGCACACCTGCTGCATCTTCTTGAGTAAATATGATCGATGGAATTGCTCTTCCAATAGAAGATTGGTTAACTATTAAACTCGTGATAGGAGTGTCTATTGCTTCTCTAGCATAATTTTTCTGTGGGTTTCTAGTTTCTCCCCCAACATGTGGTCCTCCAATGATCGTGTAAATTTTCCTAAAAGGTTCCTAGCCATTGTTCGTTTGGGGGCTCTGTCTTTGCCTTTGACCTTCCTGGGCCTTCTGTGTCATTATCACTTCCTCTTGGAGGTAATTTTTGTTAGGGTGCCTTAGCTCTATATTCTCCTACTGTTGGGTTTGCCTGAAAGGAGCGTTTCTTTGGGGATGCCTTCATCTTCCTTGCTTTGTGTTGCGGGAGTGTCTTGCGACATCCCAGCAATTCTCCATGTGGTGGCCATGGGATTGATGGTAGGTGCAATAACTATTCGCTTTATCCTTATTTCTAGGTTCAATGTCTCTCCCACTATCCCTTTCCCTTGGTAGGTGCTTCAGGTAGGGCTGGCGTAAATGCATTTCAACATCAGGGTTTATCTCCTCATATGCCAAAGTGGGTACCGCATTAAGTGTTACGGCAGCTAGTGTTTGCCCATGGTTAAGTGGGGTTTGGTGATCCATCAAATGGAAGGTAAGACATCTTCCTCTTTGCATTTGTGGAGGAGAAAGTCCCTGGCTGGCCCTGTTTCTATGATCTCTCAATTCTTCATTGAGAATTTCCTGCCTTATTATTTTTAATAAGGGATCATAGGTAGCAGGGTCTTTGTTCTACACCTCTCCAAAAGAGGGAGTTCATGTCTAAATCTCCTCTCAAAGCAATCAGAAGCTTCCTTATCCGTAACTTGCATACAGTAGGTCATTTTGTCACTGAAACGGGACAAGAAAGTTTTCATCATCTCACCCTATTGTTGTCGCATGTCTTGCAGGCATTGGATGGGCCTTTCACATTCTTGACCAGTAGCAAAGCGCTTTAAGAACGTCTTTTTGAAGTCTGGCCAGCTGCGAATGCTGTTTTCTAGCAATTCTGTATACCAGATTTTAGCTCCTCCACTTAGAGTCATGTGAAAAGCTCTACACTTCATGATGACCCAAGAATAACTAACCAAGAGGGGGGTAAATTGGTTTTTGAAACTTTTTCTACACTTAGTCTCAAAATAATTTAACACACAAGATATAAATGTTGAGTATGATACGAGAATTAAATATGCAAGTTCAATAATTAAATTCGAGTATAGATATAGCTCAATTAAATAGCAATGTGAAGTAAAGTGTGATAATGTAAAGATAACAAACCAATTTAATGGGGTTCGATACACAATGTGTTTTATGTCCCCATTACCAAGCTCTCCGTCACGAGTAAGACCAAAAGCATTATAATGATAACTTACAAACAAGGAGTATCAATCCTTAAGTGAATTACAACAAGGAGCGCTTATCCTTAGGTGACTTGCAACAAAAAACACATATCCTTAACAACAATCGAATTTTCACAAGGCTCTTGAAACC
>CAIGRE010308716.1:0-10378 GCA_903798275.1 Fraxinus angustifolia subsp. syriaca
TATTTAGAGTGGGATAAATATATAAAAGTGACGGACTGATAGTATACATATAAATTAATTTAAAAATTGCTATTTTCATGTATGTAAAAATGTGGATGAAAATAGCAATTTTCAATTTTTAGTATAAACTAAGCACCAATGCGCAATACATTATTTCTCAATACATGGTTGTTACATACGAAATATGTGTAATATAACTCTAATGGATTGAGTAGTCTGGGTATAGGCTTCTTGGTTGGTTCTATCTAAATGAAGTCGAGTAGCTTGTTTATAATTTCTTAAACGTATCCATTTATGGCTGCTACCATATAGTCTAACAAACATTTAAAAAACTCGCTCTAGTATTGACATAGAAAAGATAAAATGTTAAACCTGTAGTAAAAAATTAATTAAGTCCTTGTTTGTTAGGGATTAAAATCAAGTTTTTAGTAGGTTTTGTTAGAAATTGAAGAAATGTGTAGTTGAAAAGATGTTGGTCCAATTAAATACGTGGATAAAATTAATTGTTGACTTTGATTTGAATTAAAATATGGGTTGAATTCAATAGTTTTTAAACTTGCAGATGTTGATTGATTAGGTTTTGAATTTGCTCATTTCATTTTTATCTAGCCTATCTAATCTTTAATTCCAAAGGGATAATTATCTGATTGGTCATTGAACTTTGCAAAAGGTTTTCAGAAGGTCGCCAAATTTCAAAAGTTTCTCCATTAGCCAATAATTACATCCATCACCGAGGACTTCAAAAGTTTTCCCGTTAGTAAAAGAAAACATAAAGATTGATAAATTACACGATTAGTGACTGGACTTTCGTAAGGTTTTTAAGAGGCCGCTGGACTTCAAAAGTTTTGTAAAGTTCAGTGACTAATGGGGAAATTTTAAAAGTTGAGTAACCCTTGAAAACTTTATGCAAAATTCAATGACCATTCAAATAATTATCCCCTAGTTCCAAATGGACAAGCACTTGGCTTTTAATCCCTCTAGGCATCCAAGTCGAGTTCTCATATTGTATCCTTCCCTCATTTGAAGTGCTAACTCGGTTTTTTTATGTGTTGAGTTATCAATGCTTGTGAAATAGTAAAATTATTTTAATTTATTAACAATTCTCATTAGAGCAAACCAACCTTGAAATCCAATTGTTCATTTGAGCTTTACACGGATTGAATTGCTAATGAACTTTGAATTCTATCCTAAATCCTAAAAGGTAAACATCAATAGGTGGAGTAATCTAAAAACTTCATACGTTTATTAATACTTTTGTATTCATTTCATATTTACATGATTTGGAATTTATCCTTTAATACTAATAACCTACTAGTCATCTCTTAGTCTTTGTTTGATGGCCATAATTGTCAAATAAATGATAACTTGAATGGTGATTTTTTTGAAAAACGTGTGATTAAAAGGTAAGAAAAATTTTTTTGAGTCTATTTTTAAATATTTTATTGCATGAATGTGTGCTTAAAAATAAATATGACAGTTAAAGAGTTTTATTTTAAATGAAGACAAACATTAGCTTAATAGAAGAAGAAGCAATACCCTAAACAATATTCACTGGAATAAAGGTCGAGCAATTTTGTTTTTACATATTTTTTCTGAGTAACATTTCAAGGGAAGTTTGCTCACAATCACCTCTTTCATGTGAGTTGAAGAGGGTGAGAAATTACATTTCAAGGATCGAGCTTCATACATGTAAAAATCATGATTGTAAGAAACTTCCGATCAGTTTCTACATAACTTGCTTTAATAAAGATCATCACTAGTGTTTTTTCGTTAATGGGAGGAAGCTATTATTCCACCCATGTGTCAATCCATAAGCAGGCAAAGCGAGCTTGATTATCTGACAACTCGCCATTTTCCCATCAAGTCATCTTGGTTGAGCCAAGCTAATGAAATCCTAACACCATCCCTCGTGCAACCCATTAGAGGTTTCTTAGCACGAAAGGGTGGGAGGGGAACACAATATATCGATGAATGATAGAGATTAGACAAGAGAATAGTATGAAAACTAGTCTCATTTTAAAATATTAAAAAATCAATGAAAGAGGTAAGAAATTAATAAATATGCTCATTATTTTTTACCACTTTTAAATATCATTTTTCTTTTTTTATATTTATTACTTTCATTTGTATAGAACTACCCAGATTTTAAACACAGTTTCCTCAGCCTTGTATCTAGAAATAGTAAAATACAAGTAACAAGTAACATCAATATTGTCAATGGGAAGAGAAAATATGCATTCTAAAAGCTGAGGATGAAAAATTGGCCCAACTATAATAAATTGACCGCATAATCTTGCACTTGGTCTCTTAACATAATTTTCCTCGATCTTTAATATTTTAATTCTATAATCATTTAGGACTGTTAAACTAAACTCGCAAGTTTTGGCGTTAAAAATGAAATAAGTTCGTGAATAAAATGATAAACATGTATATATTTATATGAAAAAGATAAATAAAAGAGAATCGTATAATGAAGGAAAAAGAAAGAAACCAAAATAAAGTGCAAGACACTCTCCTTTTTCAATCTGTATAGCCTCCAATTGTTCACCACCTAGGGATGTCAATCTGGCTCGTCGCTTGACTCGCGGCTCGAGCTGAAACTCATTTTTTGGTAATGGCTCAAACTTAAGCAGGTCCTGTTCGTGACTAGCCGGTCAACGTGACAAGCCAAATGGTCGTGAAACTCATTATTGAGCCTTGTTTGTCATCCATTTTTCTTAACATATTATTTGCTATAGTAAATAAACTCCACTATATATTCATTCAATAAAATATTGTATACACAAATCAATAAAATTACTTTACTTTTCAATTAGAGATCCAAAAATATAATATTTAAAACTCTATTTCTTTTCAACAAGAGACGAACATGCCCAAATAATTACGGGGAAGAAAAAGCCAAACAGGTAAGTTTCCATTCCAATGCAAAACATTCTCAAAAGGAACAAGAAACGAATCTGTGGCGTGAATCATGATCCAACTGCCAATCTTGATGAGCACACGCTCCAGCCGCCGCCCCTTACATCCCCACCAAACAAAATTATAAAACTCACAATTTATCACATCAATCTCCCATCTGTCTTTTCGGGTGTATTGATTGGTGCCATTTGAGAAACCAAAGAGTCTGGACTGTTGAGCACTCCCCCAAATTTCTTGATTCTTATGTGGGTGTCTATAATTTAAGGCATTTGAGTTTTTAAATCTTGTGACTACTGGAATTTTTTTATGGGTTTTGTTAAATATTTGATTTTTTAATGTGGGTTCTGTGAGAATTATGTGTTTTGATATAGGCTTTGGAGATTGGTGTTGTTTATTGATTCTTATATATGATTCTTTTTGGGTGCTGGGCTTTCTGGGTCTGTGAAGTTACTGTCTAAAGATTTTCTTTCCTTTTGATTTGAAATGATACTGAGAAACTGATACAATACAATTGTAGCATTGTTTGGTTGTTTACATTGCACCCCTCTTTGATCAACTTTTTTGGGTTGCAAAGATTATTCATTTTTGGACTTGTGTCGTGGGGAGTTGGATTTGATTTCTAGAATTGTGTTACGAGAGGACTTCTGGCTTGAATTTTCCGAGTATTTGAATTGTGGCTATGTCTGGCGGAACACCTGTTGGGTGTAAAAGCATGAGGCAGAGGCATAGTCAAGGATATGCCTCGAGTGGTGATGACCTTGAAGATGATGCATGTTCAAGGGCAATGTCTCAACCTTATTCATTGCCGAGAACTCGGACATGGTTTGAAGTTTTGGAGAATTTTCTCTGGATTGTTTCTGCCATTTTTATCGTATACTATGGGGACAGGAACTCAAATTTTATATACGTTCTGTCGCACGATGATCGGATTAGAAGGTAAGACTGCTAGCTTTAGCTCTTTACCAATTTTGATTATTCTAGTCAACTTATTGATGAGAATCTTTTACATGAATTAAGCTAAGACGAAAAAGAGAGTGAATTGAAAGGGCTATTCCATGAATTTTATGTGGCAAAATTATTCTATATTTTGCTATATATGTATGATGAGACTGCTTTTGAATAATTGATGCTCGCTACTCTTGACCTTGTGATATCATTATATGGGAAGACCTCTGTTATTTAGTTTTTGCATATTGGTAATTGTTTGAAATAGAAGATGATAGATTGGATTGAACCATGGGCTGGGGTGAAGCACTTGTTAGCTAGTTTGTTTAAGATCTGGAGAATAGCATTTTTAGCAAATTATTTTAATGAAAAGGAAGTGGAATCATTAGTAATTGTTTATATATATATATAGAAATATACATAAAACAATATAATGAAACGAGTTTATAGTCATTATATAAGTGTCTGTCTAGCGGCCGGACTCACAAAATATGGATCGAGGTTCTGTTGAGTTTAGGTGAGGTTTATTCTTCTCTTTTTGCTGCGTTTGGGGAGGAGGTGATACTCTATATATATCATAATCCATCTGTTCTTCTACTGATATTTATATCCTTGTCCAGTGACATGGGTAATATAAAACCACAGCTGTATGTGAACAGTGGATTATAACTCTTAATACAGTAGCATTCTACTGACTCAATGCATGCCATGCAGTGGTAGACTGTCTTTCTGGGATCTGCATATTTACTTTTGGTCATTTTTATCTTATAGACGAGGAAAAAGTTTGAAACTCCACTCAACATTCACTATACCTCTTGAAGTTTTGTTGCCTACCTTTTCTTGTCTCTGTCTTGCATAAAAATAGGACTGCAATTTACTGGATTTTCTAGAAAAGGAAAATAAGAGATGTAGCCTATTGCTATTCAATATTTCTGGTATTTTGAAAAGGGATTAACTAAATAAAACTTGCCCTTGAAATGGCAGTAATTTATCTGCATTAAGGGTCAGAGAATCGCTATCTTAAAATGAGTCACCGTTCATTTCTCATTAATTAGTTGACCGACAAGAAAGTGTTGCTAATTTAGCTTGATATTTGAATGGCTAATGAATGATATTTTGGAGGCTTAGTAACTATTATTGTGTAGACCTATGTTTCTTGGACTCGGGTACAGGTGTCGGGTACAAGTTATATCTAGGAGCTGCATTCTTCTTTTAAAATTTAGGACATTAGGATATGATTTAAAGGGACCTAAATTTTCGATAAGGGTACGGGGATATGTCTTACTTTTCTTTTGTTTTTCTCTTTCGTAGAAATCAATTTAAATTTAATGTCATAATAACAATTAATAATATACCATTGCATCATTCTAAATCCAATTCTAAAATAACAAAAACAACATTGAAGGCCAATAGCCACAAGTAACCCCTTTTTATAAAACCACCAATGTCACATTTTATATTAATAAAGTAGAATTAACGTGGTTTGACTAGCCCTACCATCAATATACTCAACAAAGATGAGCCAAGCCCACTAAACAAATCATTCTCTATAGTCTCCAAACAACACAAATCCTAACGGTTGGAGATGTTGAAGAAAATGAAATTAGGACAATTAAGAATGAAGATAAAATGCTTATTTTATTTTATTTTTATTATCATATTTATTATAGTAATGAAATCATGATGAATTTATAGACACGTGTCCGCAAATCCTTTTTTTTTTTTTTTTAAAAGTTATATTAATGTACCCGTATCATATCGTATTCGAATTAAATACTTGAATCCGTGCTACTTAGGTCTCCAAATGTTTAATAATAATATATATCAGCGATATGGATATAGGTATACAATGGAGATGTGATAGCATTTTCCAGTATTTGGGCTATGTAGTTCACAAGCTCTTTTTTCTTAATCTTTTTGATTTGTGTTAGGAAAGTCTTTTCAAGGAGCTTGTTGATAATTTATTTTCAGAGACCTGTGAGGTATCTTACTATTAGACATAGACAAGCCCCTCTTCTCAAAAGTTATTGAGAGATCGTTGAGATTTTGTTTTGCGTAACAGAATCCCTCTTTTATTGTTTTGAGGATTCTAAACTGCATTTTGAAAAGAAGAAAAAAAAATCTTCAACTCTCATCTTTCCCACATGTAACCCCTCCCCACTTTCCAGCCAATCTCCCAATGCAGCCCCCTTCCCACTTCCAGCAATAGTCCTTGTGCCATTGTCTCCTCCCAGCATTCCAGCCAGCCTCCTAATAGTTGAATCCCCCACAATGTTCCCTTTCACCCCTTTGAATTCAGCCCCCTCCCCACACCACAGCTAGCTCCTTTCTCCCAAAACTACACATAAAATGTCAGCTTTTGGAATGTCTCAGGGCTTGTGTGAGTGGGAGAAGATGAAATCTAGGAATTATTATTATTATTTATTTATTTGCTAGAGCAATTTAGGTTTCAGACCTTTTTTTTTCCTCGAAAAAAGTTTTACAATACTGTAAAATGGGGAATCTATTGTGCAAAACAATCCTTATGAGGTATTAGTAATTTTCGAAAAGAGAGGAGTGTCTGTATAGTAGTTACCTAGGGAGTGTCCATGTAATTGTCTCTCATTCTATGGAAGTCTTTGAATTGTGCTGTAAAATATTAGGCATAAAACTGATTAAGCCTTTTTCGAATTATTTTCCCGTCACTTAATTTTGTTATTTACATTTATTTAGTAAATACCTTTGACAATTTAACCTCAGACTAATTGCCCATCTCTTTTTCTGATTTTATTTGCGCTTCTCCAAAAATCTTATATATTTTCTTGGATATGATCTTGAGTTTAACTTGACACTGCAAGCCCCAGAAGAAGAATCAGAAAAGAGAAAATGGAATAAAAGCCTTTTAGCTACATGTAATCTTTAACATTAAAATTCGTTTGCAGATTTTTAGATCTATCCTTCAGCTTAATAGTTGACTGCTAATGTAGATAGTTTTAACATGCCACTTCATTAACATAAAATTATTAAATTGTCAATAAATAAATAAGTAAAAAATCTCAAAGGTTCAGAAATTCACTTATACCAAGCACAAAATCGCACTCACCTCTAACTTAAGAATGTAAGCATCTTGGAGAAGATTAGAGGGGAAATTACGCTGGGCTATTTTGCTTTCAGAAGACTAGTCCTATGAGATTTTCTATCAAAACAAAGTCCAATAAAACATGTTCAAGATACCGAGTCCTTTCTCATGGAAGTTCTTAAGGCTTTCAAAATTAAGTCCCAAAAGTGTCTTGAAAAATTGTTTTTGGGTGTCTAGCTGTCTTGGTTTTCCTTGGAAATAAGAAAAGAGTCAAATATGAAAGCAAATGTGTTTGTTTTGTGTTATTAAACACAAAGGGTGAAAGTGGAACGAAGATATGCTTCTCTTAGACTCTATAAAAATATATTTTGACAAGTAGAGTTGATCGAAAAAATTCCAATAGGTCTATGTCTTTTGAATTTCTTAAGGATTTCGAATTAATTTCCCATAGATTTAGTACTTTTCATCCATTAGATATTTGCAGCAGTATATCAAATGATCTTAATTTTTCAGCAATCTTTATTCTTCAGAATAATTTGTCCCTCTGAAACATGATCCTTGAGGTTTTGTGAATCTCCATAGATAAAGATATGCATATTCAATGTAGCTGTTAGAATCCTTCACACTCTAAAGAACTTGACTGACTTCTTGTGGTAATAATGCTTCTTTGTGGAATTATTTGTATACTCGATAGTGGAGCCTTTCAAAAATATTGTGCCAATTACAGTTGCCAAAATTCATTGCTGCAGGATACCATTGTATTTAGGGATGCTAGGTGTCAGTTTGAATGTTCTCTTTTTCCTGTATATGAGTTTGCTAGCTTGGGGTGTCCAAAAGTCCAGTGAGAGGTGGGAGGTTTCAAGTACAGCTGCTCTGCCATTTATCATTGTTCTTGGACTTCTGTCCTTCTGCTTGTAAGAAGAACCTTAAATGTTGTTTTATTCATTTTTATTTACTTATTCACATCCATAAAATTTCCCTTCATGCATTAAATAAAGTTTTAATGCAGGTTCTCTTTTGCTTTATGGCCAATTTGGAGTTTCTTGACATTGCCTCTCGTGGTATGTTTCTTGATGGCCTCTAGAATTTTTCTTGTTTCTATTGAGAAATGGTTGATTCAAGGGCAATCATAGTTTCTCTTCTATTGTGAATGATTTCTAAAGTAATACATTTATAATATATGTATATGTTCCCTGAAAAACTAAATGCATAACTTTGACGCTAAAAATTATGTTCTATGGGCATACTCGATTCCCTTAACTTATTTACTTGACATGAGTTTCCTATGTCCTTGCTTAAGCACACAATCCATAGAAGTATAGTTAATTTCCTATGTCTATTTAGTTTTTGGAATAGACATGTCTGTGCCGATATATTTTTTTGGAATAGAGCATCTGAAGGTGGTTGACACGCAGTACGTTTTGTGTTTTGTTATATAATTTCATATTATAACTTGTTGACATTCATAATTTGTTGGTAAATTTGACACCAACACGAGGGGATAGGGATTTGGTCATCCTCTTCTTCCTCTTCAATCTTAAAAAACGTAATCCTTTTAGTTGACTTGGACACAAAAGAAATGGAGGCTGGGTGATTCAACTCCGAGTCTCCGACGGTCTAGTTAGGTTTTTTATTCCTAGAATGGAGAGTGATTACTAAAGTGAAAGTTTTCTGGAGATATTTATAGATGGAGAGTAATGGGAACTATCGCCTTTAATGAGGAGTCACTATGGGCGATAGGTGCCTTGTGCCATGTTGTTCGCTTGTCGAATTGTCTGTGAAATGCTTGTCTAGCCGCTCTTGGAACTTGTTGATTTCAGACTTACTATTTCGGGTATTTGTTTTCTTTAGTTTTTAGTCTTTTTCAACTGTAAATGTATTGTTGTCTTTTCTTTGTATTGAGATCAGGTTAAATACCCATAGAGGTGGTTGGGCTCCTTTGAAATGGATATTTTCGGTATCAAGCTGCTTTTTGCTCGGGTGATTTCAAATGAATTGACCTTCTTGTTGCACGACTATTTCATATGTTACCTAGTCTCTTATTGCTTCTATGCCAAGCTCAGGCCTTCAATTTTGGTGATGGCATGGTTTGTTGTTTTTTACCTAGGGGACCCTTGTCTTCCATGTAACTCAATGGGCGTAATGTTCCATGCCATATTTTATGGTATTAGAGTTGCCCCCTCCCTGCCCTAAAGGTTTGAGTTGAGCATTCATGCTTGGTTGAACTTTGTGCTGTAGATGGAACAAGGCGTGGCACTTGACCCACTTGGTTTGAGGATTATGAGCTTTTGCTATTATTGTGGATAAGATCAGACCTATTCTCAAGCCCTGATCTTTTAGCTTCGAAGATTGTAAACTCAGTTCATTTATGTCTTTGCTGTGGGAAGACTTGAAGGAAGTCTTGTAGCCTCGAAGGTCGCTAGTTCTTGTCTATCACTCCTTCCTTGTGCTGTGGAGGTGCAAATAAGGGGAGAGCGTACTTTCAGATGTACTATCGATGGTATATGCTGATCACTTTTTGGTTTTAAAAATGCTATTTTTCAATGGGATGTTCTGCTTCTGTAAGGTCTGATGGAGGCTCCAGACTCTCATGGACTTGTAGAATTCAAGCATCGTGTGGCCTTATCTCTCACTATTTTCCACCCCTTGTGGTTAGCACACTAAATTAACCTTTGATATAGAGAGAGGTCAGGTATTTGGCAAAACTAGAATAAGACTAAGACGATAGAATAGGAGCACAAGAGTTCAGGGAATGCTTTTTGTAATATGTACAAAGCTCTTTACAATTTGGGACTTGGAATTTGACACTTCCAAATGAGCTCACAGCCTATTTATAGTGTTTGCCTCCTCAAATTGACGGTAAGGATTTAGCTGATCCAATGGTCCATATTTGATTCTAGAGATCTCTACCAAATTATCTCATAAATATCTACTACACAAATAATATATCATAGTATGCTGCTGAGAACTCCTACAAGTTCTAGTGCAAGCTGCTTTCTAGAAGCTTTCATCCATCCTGAAGGCCTGAATGCTTGCTGACTAGAACCTTTCGTTTAGCCAGAAGTGCTGGTGTGTCTAGCACGTTCCAACTAGCTCAAGACACCTCCATTTCTAGACTTTTCCATGCTTAGGCCATGTTAAGCTGCCATAATTTCGCCCCTTATGTTCCATGGATCCGTATGTACATTCTGTCCATTCCGCCCACCATGTTGTTCTCAAAAAAAAATCAACCGTAGGATAGTTGGGAAGTGCTAATGGCTTGCAAGGTGTTACAAGGCGCTTCGATAGTTATTCTCATCCTAAACTATGAAATAATTTCAAAACTGTATAATTTCAAAATTATGATCAATACAAACCATATGACGTCTTGAAAATATATAATAAATCAACAAATTAGAATTCTAATTTACATCTAGGAATATAAAATAAATGATTGAGTAGCAAATAATAACTTGT
>CAIGRE010308752.1:0-15642 GCA_903798275.1 Fraxinus angustifolia subsp. syriaca
TTTTTTAAGAATGTGTAGTTGAAAATGAGTATAGGAAAAAATAATTTTCAAAAACGCGAGGACCTAAACGCAGAGGAGGAAGACTAACCAAATGCTGCTATCAAACAGAGAGTAAAGAAAGCCAACTTAAGTGAAATCCTCTCCATGTTCAAGTGTTGATTGGAATCTGTTGGTTTAAATGGACAATTTATAAAGGTATTATAAGTCCAATAAATCAAAATAAAATTAATTAATTAAAAATGAAGAAATAAATAAATAAAAAAAGGTTTTGAGACCAACTGAAATATTTAAAGTGGGAATAAGACCACAGCAACAAAAATCAAACACTTCCTTTCCACTATCAGGATCCACTCTATTTGGCCTTTTTGAACGGATTTTTTTGTGTAATAAACCCTTAGCCGGCAGTCGAATTTTAGCTATTAAAAAAAAGTTTAATTAAATTTATACACTAATTAGGGGATTAGGATTGTCTTAGCTACACACATGACTTCTTCAAATGACTAAATAATCAAAAACAATAGTTTAATTAAATACTACGTATATTTATGTGATGGAGTCATTTTAAATTTTAGCTCGATTCTTGATGAGTATGAATACTCTCGGAATCAACTTATTATACTTTAATCCCTTCTTCTTTTAAAAATTACATAAATCTTTATTGAACCACGTTAGTTATTCTTTTCACTCTCGAGTAATGAATAAGCTCTCTTTGTACCATTTTTTTTTCTCAAAGTATAGAGGGAGTCTACATAGGCTCCGTCAAATTCGCAAGTGAATAACGGAATCATGAAGCTTCTGAGCTGGCTAGAAGCAAATGAGTAGATTATGATAAATTGAACATGTTATTCAGAAAAGAAATAAGTCGTGTTTGACATCCATTTTTTAAAATTCATTTTTAACCATATATTTCGTAAATGATAAACTCACAACTTTTATCAACTTTTCAAAAAATAAAAAATAAATAAATAACCTGAAATTTTGTCAAAACTTTACTAAAAATATAATTTTTATCAAAACAAACTGGGGCATAATTAGTTGTCTCAAGACAATTGCAAAATACAACACCATTTCAAACTTCGATATAAAATTGATTATTCTAGTTTGTTATATGATGAGCAATATTGGACAAAAAGAAGAGAAGAAAGAACGGAATTTAACCACGATGGATTGGACAAAATGAATTTATTGATTAAAAACAACAGATTGAACTACATATCCATTATTCATTTGAAGATTCTCAATTCTCAAAGTATAAAACAAACATAACAGGACACGCTGCAAATTATATACTATTTCCAAACTTTTACTTGGACTTGTACTGTAATAATCTTCAAAATTCAATACTTGAACTATAATTCTGAATAATCTCTTACATGAACTATAATCCTACTAAGGAAAAAAAAACTGACTTTTGTATTATAACTGACGTGTGTCCTATATAAATTACACTGCTAGTTCTCTACAAAGTAGATAGTGTGGAAATACACACAAAACAGACTTACAAAGAACTGAGTGAATGACCGTAGACCTCAGTTCTCAAGACGTGATATGTATAAACGATGTATGGAAAACTCAAACTTGAAGCCATTAGTATCAGGAACTTTTGTGTTGCATCATCAGTTATATATTCTCTTGAATAATAGGAGAAGAGGTGATATTATATGTCTCGCCACCAGAGGTCTTCGACTTAATATATGAACGAGCTACCTCTAACATTATATCCACTTCTTTCTTATACTGCAAGGTTGGAAGTCGTTGATCAATAGAATAATTACATGCGAAAACGGAAAATCGCAAAAGCAATACATACCTCGTTGATTGCACCAGCTTTTATTTTTGATTGCATCACGCACCATTTCTTGAAATGTGCACCTGTGAGGATTGTGAAAATATAAAAATCTAGTCATTAAGATGAATAAGTCGTAATGATCACAATAATCAAAGAGGATGTGATTAAGCAGAATTGTTTGAAGGGATTAGAATGGATAATGACGTGCATAACTATCATGTAAAAAAGACAAAAATAGAACATGAATGTAATTAGTTAGATGAAGTTGATCAAAGCATCAGCGTGAAATGATACGCTGAAGTTGGTTATGGAAAAGAGAACAGCGGATGGAAGTAGTTCAAGTAATTTAAATCCAACGACTTTAGACCAAAGTGAACAGAGTTCATTCATGGATTCTAACTCAACTGAAAACATGGTGCAATGAGAAGGCAGATTGAAACATAACAAATATGCTTAAAGAAAAAACCGACATTCACTTCTGTACATTATTCCAATGAAGAACATAGTTTCTATATAAGAGCCCTCACAAAAAGAATGTCTGTAACTTATTCAGCATGGTATAACTAACACTGAATTCTTCAATGTATTCAAGGGTCTATACAAATCAAGTTCGCAGTTCAAGAAAAGGAATAATAAACGATCTGGGGAATATCTAGGCATATGTAGGCCGCCCAATGGACTTATTGGTCTAATTCTTGTCTTTCGTATTTAGTCGTAACTGATAAAGCAAAAGTGTGTGTTGACTATATTGCTTGAATTTTAGTTCATAATAATTTCATTGGAGATTACAGTTTAGCTCAAGGCTTAAATGTTGTTAGCATACTGGACCTGGTTTAGAACACGTGGAAACAGTTTAGTAGGGGCCAGATAACGTAAGTTTTTAGGTTTCAAGGTAAGTGACCCAATCCTATTGCTGTTCCTGTGGCCATGTTATGGTAATCAAAATGATGGGCTTGTTGTACAGTATAAAATGTCTTTTTTTTTTATGGTTTATTGAAACTGTTGTAAATTATATCAAACGAACTAATATCTGAATTTTAATCTAAGTCAAAATCAACAATTAATTTTAACCACATATTTCATGGAGCCCACAACTTTTTAATTATACATTTCATCAACTTTTATTAAAATATACTAAAAATCTTATTTTAATCGCCACCAAATAGAGGCTAATGTATTGTGAACATATGTATATTTGTTTTAAAAAATTAAATTTATTGTTATACTTTTTATCCAGATAGCAGTTAATATGGTTTTACACTACTCTGTTGAGCTTATTACTTCATTAACATTTATAGATATAGAGAGAGTTAACAGCTTGGATGGGACTATTAAAGGTAAGATGCCACTTGACTAGAGTGTTCAAGCCGATAGTGGTTTAAGCCTCCATTAGAAAAGAATATATAAACAGTTTAATATATGTATAAATAGAAATGGGTGATAGACAAGTAGATACTAATTGGGGGACAATATGGTTGAAAATGAAATATGACAATTTATAAAGTTTGCCAAACAGAGGCTAAATCATTGAACTCGTCTAACCAAGATGAGTTAGCTGGCCTTAATTCCACATAAATTCACCCAATGATGGATGAAGATGGTAAGTAGACAAAAATGATTCTCGTTTTGAGATAAACAAAGGGAAGACAGAGTCAAGAACATAAGATTAATTGTGTAGATTACTGCTGTAAGTTTGCCAAGTTGACAGACAAATACTTTATTATCCATAAATATGTAACAAAGGCATCTACCAACTGACACTGCAATGGCTAAATGTGTGGATTTTGATGCACATGTCAAATTTAATTTAAGCAACCAATATGTCTTTGCCAGATTTGATATATGTTGTAGGTAAACCTCCAGTAGATGTAGCATTACACAAGCTGAAAAACTAAAACACCAAAGCATTAAGAAACAGCAGAAACTTACCAACTTTAATATCCAAAGTGCATGAGGACTGAGAGTTTGTATCCAATGACCATCTACAATGAACCTGACACAGTAAACATATTTACTTGAGAGATAAATAGAGGGCAGAGACATTAAGAAAGGATGGATACCACGCACAAAATAAAATAAAGAAAAACTATCATTCACCACTTGATCCTGAAGCTAGAGATGATACAATATTAATATTCGAATATGTTCTTGAACTCATATCTACACAAAAAAAAAAAAATGATTGAATAAATGTGATACGTACCTCGAAGTATGAACCAAATGGAACATCATGTGCCTGCTGTACAGTCTCAAACACCTAATAAAATAAAATAAAAAAATTATCACCCTAATGGCCCAAGAAACTACTGGAATAAATTGATAATGAGAAACAAATGGTCTCACTAGTGTTTTCTTATCTGCTTTCAAGATAGCATGCTGCCACTCTGTCATTGCTGTATCCGGAGGGCACATGGGACTGTTACACAAGGATCTAAAGGTAATCTCTCTGACTTGACCATCATACTCATCAGCAGCATGCCACTGACCCATCTGAAGTTAGCATAACGGTAAATTTGAGATGGTTTATTGAAGATACTAAATCCAGTGAATTAGAAAATTGTATACATAAGAATAGGTCTGCCCTCTGCATAGTTGTAGAAATAATTGAGGAAGGGTAAAAAATTTCTATTATAACAATTTGATCTATTCTTCAAGATTTGGATGCAAATCATACTTTTTCTCTCTTTTACCTACAAGATGCAGATTATGGTGACCCTCTGCCAGCCATCTATTGCAGTCCATTAGGGTCTGCGTAAAGCTTTAGGCATCAAAACCAAGGAGGGCATATGCAAAGTGTGTCACGAGCAATTGTTAACTACATAACTCTGTTCTGTTTTTTTTTTATGCATGCATTGTCGGGGAGGTGTTTTGTTGAGTAAATTGGCATGATAGTGTTTATATTGACAAGAGTCTGATATACAACTGTCCAATTGTTCTTATTGACCAAAAAAGAAAGCTAAAATGATTTTCTTAACCCACTAATCGAGATGAATATGAATCATTACAAAAAATAATTTTGAAATGAAGTACCTCAAAGTATATGATTAGAAGAATTTGATGACAACGTTGATCAAAACGGTAATTCTAAAGTAGATGATTCAACAATTCCTGATACAAGTTGTTACTTACAGAGAGATTAGAATCCTTTCGTATTGTACGATATTCATTTGTAAAATTTGAATCATCATCCAACAAAAAATTGAAGAATTGCTCTGCTGTGCATGGAAAGACGTCCTGCAAAATCATTTTATTATACAAGGAACCAATTAATTCCATATGAGGCTATATTTAGATACGTGAACAAAAAGGGGTTGTGTCACATATACATTGTAAATGCCAGTAAGCACTTCCTCTTTGATGAATGGTTGAAACTTTTCTGTCTCAGGCAGACTTTCCTCTGAAATCTTAGATTGACCTCTACCGCCTCTGTTGGAGCTGCTATGTGCACGCAATGCTGAATGTTCATTTTCCTGTGTACTCCAATAAAAATGAATCAGTGTAAGAGATATTCAAACCATTGGCAGATCAGATCTAAAGTCTAATAATGGGGTAGAGAAATTAGCAACTCACCACGACAATGCATTATTCATCTAACAGGAATATAATCACATTAACAGACTTCTTTAGTAACTAGTCAATCTTTTAGTTTGCTCAGAAGCATAGAAATTACTACATAAGTGTGATGATTTGGCATCGTCACAAATTCTAGCAAGTCCTTTGGAACAGCACAACCTGTTCTTGACATGAATCTAGACCTTCAATTCACCAATGCTGTGTTATTGCTTATTACTATACTAGCATGGAAGTGAAGATTTACTATAGAAAATGTGTGAACATCTCATCTATGGAACCTCTCCATATGTCGAAATTCCTAGATACAAAATCAATATTTTAACGAGAAACCTGCATGTTCAAAATAAACCACGTGATATTTTCAATTGTCAAGGACGGCAGTAGAAAAGTACAATATATCTTGAAAAGAATCCATGTCATCAAGTCACCGGAATAAAATGATTTTTTATCAAAACAGCACCACACAGAGGAGATGTACACTTGCAAAAATCATAAGACCTCCTATCACATTCCTAGTAACAGAATCAATTTTCTACGGAAGAACCCACCACAGTCAAAATAAGCTACTACATGATATACTCATTAGCCAACAACAATAATGGAAGCTTGATTATTCTGTAGTGCATTCTAGCCCAGTAACATTTTCTCAGCAGGAGCTATTGAAGCAGATAGAAATACTTAGTACAGTAACAAGAAGTACCATTTAACATCCAAATCATTTGTTCCTTTAATATCCAAAACTCGTAAACAATTGAGAAGGATAAACAGATCCAGTATAGGTATGATCTAATTATTTCAGTGTCACGAGTCTGAAATCATTTTCCTCCTCCTACTGGTAAATGCACATCGTTCTTGGCTGTGCAACTATTGCACACCATTCTAAGTAAACTCCCATTGTGCAAATTAAGGTTGACATCTGTATGGTATCACCTTCCACAATATGACACAGGACCTTAGACACCTTCTTTATTTATTGCCAACTGGTGTTAAGTCAAATGTGCCTACACAATGAACCACAGTGCCACATTATCTCTATGAAAGCAAGTGAAACTAGGACGTGAGTTCTTTTTCTCTAATTTTTTTTTTCTTCCCTAAATTGCATTACTCCTCTAGAGATTTATTTGACTTCTTTTATTTCGAAATTCATTCCTCTACAAGAAAATATTTACTTGGTTAACAGTTTGAAGGTAGTTAACAAGATTTGAAGCACAAGTAAAGGCCTAATATAACCTGATATGTGCACTTCAATGTGATGCATGAGGAGAGCCTTGATCATCTTGTTTTAGTTTCTGCTTTTATTTAAAGCTTGTGGTGCGGAATGTTTACAGTAACACAAGAACATTGATGTGGGAAGTTGTTAAAAGGAAGTTTTCGAGACTATATTGTGGTATTATGGTTTAATGATTGTGTTCGCTAAAATTATATACCGCAAGTGTACGGGTCTCGTTCAAGTAATAAAGTGGACTTTTTGAGTCCGGATTATCGATCCCTCGAGGAATGCTTACTTTCGATTATACAACTTTAGTCAATTTAATTTTAACAATAAAAACAAACACATTGTGGGCTCCATTGGTTCTCACTTGTTGGACTAATGACCCGGATTTTGTGCCTCTTCTTTGACTCATTTGCAGCCCTTGATTTAATCAATGGTGGAGATCTAATACCTAGGAGATATTTTGCTTGGACTTTTGACTTTTGAGATTAGATGGGTTGCTTCTAGTGTAAGCCTGATCCTCTCTCTCTCTCTCTATTTTAGTGTGCAATACTTTTCTCTCTCAAAAAAGGGGTCTCTTTCTCTCACGCACTCTCCGGTCCAAATTTTTCACTTCTTCTTTGCACCATGAAATCAACCTTGTAACCTGTTATTGTAAGATTATTTTGTAGTACTCAAGCTTGAAATAGTAGTTGAGTTGGGCTGATTTCTCTCTAGGTTTAGGTTCGATTTGTGGCTTGTTCTTGGCTATTTTGGATAGATCTCTTGATCGATGATCCAAGCTAAGTGGTGGTTGATTCGGCCCGGTTCTCTAACTCTCTATGAAAGATGATTTTAAACATGGAAGCTGTTCTTGAGCCTAAAGCATCTAACATTTTCAGCCAGTGAAGGAAGGGAAGTAACATTTCTGTCCACTATTGCTTTCGGTTCTTACATTTCAGTTTCTATGGTTTCTGTTATACATTTTATACATGCTAAGTGGTATAGAGGAGTTGAAGCTATATTTAACTGTAAATGTATGGTGCTTTGAACATGGAACTGTGTATTGTGATGATTGGAGACTATAACTTGCTGTAAATTCCCTAACACACACAATAAAATTTGATATTGGAAAATAAGGAAATTAACTAAAATCTACAAAATAAGAAAACATAAACACTTGAGATTATTGTAAGAAATTGTTAAGAAGTGCAGCATTTTGCTGAAATGTGATGTTTTTGGGTCTCAAACATTACATACATTTTCGGAACCAAGTTGCTCGATAAGCTCTCCTCGAATCATAAATTATTTTTTTCTGTTCCAGTTTTTTTGCAAGTTTGAAGAGGACATCTTTCTCCTCTAATATTATATTTCTAATGATTCATGTCCACTATTATTATATTTCTAATGATTCTATTAACTTATCAGAAAAGAAAAAAAGATTTAACAAAAACAGGGGATCATACCTTCTTCTCAGCTTCTAAAATTGCATGATAGTCCTTTGCCGAACGTTGTAAAGCTCTTAGTGCATGATTTCTGTTCCAGAATGATGCAAACATATACCTGACACGACCTAGAAGAAATAAATGGAGGATAAGGCTTATACATGTACAAAAAAGTCCACATCATAAATGGAAACGTCTAGACACAAAATCAATGCATAGCTTTGGCTTATAAATTATTATCTGCAAATGGCAATGCCAGATTAGAGAAGTTATACAATTGAAACTGATAAGTGGATATTAGTTTATCTTGCAAAATTATTGTGTCCCAGATCATGGACAAACCTCACCAGTGCCCTCCTGCCCACCCCAAAAAGGAAACTAAAAGACAAAGCTTCCAGAAACAGATCTTCTATTACCACTTTCCCTTGCAACAAATATAAAAATGAGTTATGATCTAGACCTTTTTTTTTACTTGAATTGTTAGATCTCTAAAAAGACTTTTTCAAATGCAATATGAACATTGAAACATGTCACTGTGGCTACCAAAAGAGATAGAAACATTTTTCACTCTAAAGTACATAAATTTAGGTGCATTTTAGAATCCCAACAACATTATTTCCTATTTACTCTTTTCTTTCTCTTGAAGTACATATTTTTGCAAGTCAGGTTTTCAAAGTTTGCCAGTTTCAGATTTAATTGTCCAATGTTATTCTTTAGCTTGGAATCAAGGGTTTTCAATCTAACATACTATACGATACTATGCATATTGTATGTTTTTCCTACACATAAAATTCAGATTTAATTTCACTATTTCATGATTTGCGTCCAAGTTCCATAAACCCCGAGTCACATGTTTACCACATCCACTTACTGCCTACTCATATTTACACTGTTTCACAGTAACACAACCCACAAAGCGAAGGGATCCAGTGTATAGAAGACAATATGAATGAGACCATTCTATTTACAGTTTACTTACACGTATGCCTAGAGAAAATAACGAAAAGAAGTAATGGAATTGACCAATTAACTTGAAGCTCAATGTTATTAATGAAATAAAATAAATAAGTTTTTAAAATGAGAACTGATATGCACTTGAGACTTCAAAGTCAACTTTTTCTATCCAGATCCAATTTTCACATAATGGCATGTGCCAACTACCAATAGGCTTCGCAAGTGACAAATAACATCAGGCCTACTCTAACTAACACCACAACTTTTTTTTCGTTCAATAAGAGAGACGCATTTATATTGGTCTCAACATATCTACATGTCACTGAACCATTATATATTTCACAACAGGAAGTAATTAGAGTCGAGTACATCACTCTGGGGCTTGACAAAAAATGCAGCATTATGAAGGAACAATAACCTAGAGTGTGCCCAGAAAAGATTGAACTGTGGAATCTAGACATCGATATATATTTCAAATCAGAAAGCAATTAAAGTAGTCCTGTGGGAAATAGAAATTTCCTTAACTGACAGTTACAATAATTGCAATGCCGAATTCAAAAGTGATATCAACTTCGTTTCACCTTTTGACATCACATCAGATTATACTTTCTATTAGACTAGTGAAAAATTTGAAAGGTGCATATGTAAAGAAGAATTTTTGCAGATTCTTATAATAAAGTAGTTGACTACATGCTGCATTCAAGCATATGAGAGATCATAGATAAAAATCAACACAGTAACTGAGATGGAAAACATAATTACTAACCATCAGGATTTCCTAAAGGAGGCACGCCATGTCCACCAGCACCCATACGAAGAATTATTGTAATAGCTGGATTGATAAATGCATGCTGGCTCCTCCTTATCTGAAATGGCAAAACTTAAAGATTCAGTCAATTTATCCATACATTTAGAGCACACTGGGAATATAAAAGGGTCAGCATGACAAGAGGATATGGAAGCAGCATTTACCTCATCTATGTCTCCAATTGGTATAATTACCTGCCAAAATGGAAACATAAACATAAGAAAAGAGGCAATGCCTGGAAAGATCAAGTAGCATACAGCTGAAGTCCAAAACCAAAAGGACAATGACCAGAGGCAAAGCCAGGCTGCAATAAATATCATTTAAGCTGGGCTGATATGTAGATAAAAAATATTTAAGGAAAAAAATTAAATGGGCCTTGGGCTGGCCTGGGTCACCCCTTAAATCCAGCTCTGACAATGACAAGCTTTAGCAAGTGAATTATTCATTTCAAACCAGATGCTTGAAAATAGTATAGCCATCAATATTTATCTTTACATAGATGTGTGTGAAATTTGACTCGTTCATTGGATGGTTTCTAAGAAAATTGGCACTCCACCGTAGTTCCGAAGCTCAAATTGAAGTCCTGCAACTTTAAGCAAATGCCTTCAATAAGAAGTGGACCCAGAGTTTAGGTTTTGAGAAAAAAAATGAATCGACCTTTTACTAAGAGCAGTGAAGAAAATATGACAAATTGTTTCCTTGGAATGTAGTCTACGTCATTGAGGCATCACATGGTGCTTGGAGGCACCAAATTCCTTATCAGATATCAGATTTTTACATAAAAGAGCTATGTTATCACAAGGTCTACACTCGAGTGTTTTCAATGAATTTTGCTTAGGTGAGGCAAAAAGGTATAGAGGTGGTGCGTCAAGATGAATTCCCAAAAGGCACCACAAAATACCTCCAAATGTAGATCATTGAAAATAAGATAAAATTGTAAACGGTCATGGAGACTGATTTAACTTTCAAGACTTCTCTGTATGACTAAAATGCATGTGCACCATAATGCATTCTTTACAGACTTACAGTGAGCCTCCGTAATGCAACTTTTTGGAGTGAGGTAGTCAAGTTCAGGTGAATTCTCATAAGTGTTCACCTTTGAGATCAAGGCAAGCCTCAAGGAGGCATCTTTTATGCACCTATGCTTATGCACAATACTCAAAAATCAAGTTAAGTAGATTTCTTTCAACTTTTGAGTTCATAAACCTTCAAAATGATGGTTTTCGTGCATTCCACCTCTCTAATTTATTTTTTCTCGAGGTATTAGCGGTTATCCGTTTATTCCAGTTTTATAGCTTATGTATTAATAATTAATAGTATTATACCTATTATTAAATATTTACATAATTAACTTGTGCCAAATGCAATGCTTAAGTCTCTACCAAAGGAAACTAGGATATCAACATAAGTCTTTAATCCAAGTGTCATTTCTTAGTTTAGTTTATGCATTGTTGAAGATAAGATTTAAATGATATACGCGTGGCCTACCGCTTAAGCTTTAGACCAAATGGTTCATCATGGTACAGAGTAAGTGAACGTTCAAGTCTCACTGCTCATTTATCAAAAAGCATGCACTTGTAATGCTTTAATCGGAAAAAAATGAAGCATACCTACATGTGAGGGGTCATTTTGAAGATAAGATTAAAATGATACGCATGTGGTCTTATCTATTAGCTTAAGCTTTTAGACCAAGTGGTCCATGCTCGGTAACCCAAATTTTAGGACGCATAATAGTAAAATGGGAAATCATGAGCAGTTAAGAAAATCTTTTGAGAACATAAGATGTAGGGATCTGGCTATATGCACAAAAGTTCAGAAAACAAACAGCTGATGCTATATTTCCAAAGGGACGCCATCAACTTTTCAACAGAGCTCATATGATGTATGAGGACCAGTTACATGTGCCAGACAATAAGAATATTATACATCAAATCCTGAAAACTTTAGCCAGAAAAATAAAATAATGGCAAAGGTCAAGTGATTTCTTTTTGGAAAAAAATGCTCTCTGAGCAGAAGCTAAATCAATCATGGCAACCAAAGTTCAGAGATTGACCTTCATTTGCTTTGAAAATACATTAGAATGGAAGCAGATGTGCCATGCTGATACGTACATACGGCCGTGATATAAGAATGACCTCTCGAGTGCACATGAATAGCTATGTTCAACAACCTGAAGAATACCATCATTAATATCATCAACTCAATTCAACTAAAATGAATCAATACATGATTACATTTTGCCCAAAACTAGACTATAAGCACTCCAAATAGATGTCAATAATTAAGCATGTCTTCGAAAAAAGTTAATGACCATGCCTCGTCAGGAAGAAGTTTAAATATTGTTTGTAGTGGACCAGGTTTCTGATGAACAAATGTAGGCCCTTGTTTATCCTTAGACCTCCTTCGTTTGTTAGCACCAGCATAGCCATTCAAATCCCTGTAAATGAATCAATTACAATGGCTCAAGAACACAAGTAGCTTACTGAAAAAGAAATGCCATTGAGGAAATAATTTTTTAGATTAGCATTCATATATAAACGGCTCAGGAACATCAGTAGCTTACTAAAAAAGAAATGTCATTGAGAACATGGCATGATAACTTTTCAGATTATCATCCATAGGTAAACAGAGAGAACCAGATCCATTCATTAAGTTCCAGCAGAAAAATATACAATAGATTGACCTGTAGGAAATTGCATGAAAATGGAATACTCAATTTTTTTTCCAAAGATTTGATATAGCCCTTGTTTGAGCCCCATTTTAGGGAAAAATGTATTTTAGAATAGTAGATTGATGGAGAATGCGTGGTTAAAAATTAAGGAAAAGTTTTGAATTTACGTGTAATATTATTTTATTGGAGAATGTGTGGTTGAAAATGAGTTTTGAAAAATGATTTTTTAGAAAAATGGAGCTCAAACAACCCCATAATATGTGTTTTAATAACAAATAGCAAATTTTAGCACTAGCAGAACTCAGAACACATCTAAGGTTAAAAAGTAGCATAGCTTCAAACATTCAGATGAATGTTACTAAACCCAAAAAATTCCTACACTTCCCCATGCAAAAAGAATAAGCATTTTCAAGAACTATAACTATGTAAACAAAAGAACCCCTTAACAGGACTATCAAAACAAGAATGACAGGGGAATGATTATAGAAAAAGAAGTAAACAAAACCATACCCGGAAGAATGCACATGTAGCTTTTGTGTTTTAATATCAAGACAGACCTGAATAGCAAGCAAAACATGTCGGGAATGGCGCACAAAATAACTTTCACGCGAGGTGTAATAAATCTTCAAACAGAATTTAAACAACGTGGTACCTGTCCTGATGTACTGTCCAAAGAATACCATACAGCACCAGTCTGTCCTTCATTTTCCACATGAATTGTCGATGAACCAAGAACTGCACTTTTCCAAATTATATCCCAATCATATATTGTCACATTAATCTGCCAATACAATTTACATAAAAGAATCAGTTCAAGAACAAAAACTACAGACCACATATCTGCTAGAATACCTAGACATGCGCATTCAAGGAACATAAAAAACTGCACTTATAAATCTGCTTATAATTATTGAACTTCCCATTTTCAAATTCAGATGAAAACCCTTATGTAGATTGGTATGCAATATTTTAAGAGCTTGTATAGTTCAAATTCTACACTAATATATAGATACAGGTTCCAGTGAAGTTTTTCAGAAATCAAAATTATATCCGTACATATTCGATAGCCTAAACAACACGGCTTCGTATTCATACGCATTGGATCTATTCCATCCAGCATTATCTAAACTTTGATTTGTAAAGGGATAAAATGAAAAAAAGTTTTCTTTTGTTTTGATAACAAAAAATTTATCACAAAATTGGCCTTAACCCAACATAATGTGATCCAAATGACAAGTCATATTTCACACTTTTAATCACAAGTATGGGTGTAAAACAACTACCTGTACAGGAAGTTCATCCACAGAAAAATTGAACTCCTCTCCCCACATAGGATTTCTAGAGCCAGGAACCATTGAACTGCACACAATCACCAGATGAATCTTAAGGATATGCATACAAACCTTTGTATTAGTACGTAATAAAGGTACATCAGATCTCAAAATGAGACGTACATATCATGCATACAAGAAAACAATGAATACATATAAAACTCTACCTGACCAGCACTTAGGTTACATAGCTCAAAATTGTAAAGGATCAAATAATGCAATTCTAAAAGACTTCATATCATCAAATGCAATAGTCGTCGTGCAGACAAATTTCTTTAAAATGCAATAGTCGTCGTGCAGACAAATTTCTTTAAAGTAATTTATTCATTATCCCAATGTGTATGAGATGGAAACTGAAACATAAAAAATGTGTATAATTAAGAAATAGGGGATATAGCTCACGAAGTTAAAAACAAGATGGAAATAAATATCATTTCCCACAAAAAATCAATTTGGAACCACCATGTTTCCCAGTTAAACCAAGAGAAAGCAAAAAGCAAAAACATAGTATTCAAAAATCAGTTCACTTCATTCAATTGGCAATATAACAAGTAAACAAAGCAAACTAAATGTAGATCTAAATATATGCTAGAAATTCAGTGTATTCAGAACAAACGTCAATATCAAATGACATTGATGCTAACAAATATTCGTGTTCATCCTATATCATAATCAACTTGAAATAAGTAGAGGAATGCAGTGTGCCTCTTCAAAATCATCAATTCTTCAGGCCAAGACAGGACCCAATCAATGGCATTCACCTGAAGCGCTTTTCTGCACCACAAGTGATAATTGCATAAGGATCTGATGTGCCATTCAAATTTGCACCAATAAGATTTTTTGCTGCTAAAAGTTCCACCTGAAATTCGTGAAATGATTTCTTAAGTGTTAATTGGACTAAGATAGTTGCAAAGGGCTCCCTTATTAGTAAAAACAGTACAAGAATCACTAAAATGTCCAAAAAACCAAAGGTAGTGGCCAGCAATAGGAATAAAAGTTACCTTGATTAAATATGCGGAATTAGTTTGAGGGTCTTCCTTAAACTGGCCCATCTACAAAATCAGTGCACAACTGCATGTCAAACAAGTGATAAATTACTCCGGGAACTAATACTAGTGAATGAAATAAAATAGAACATTGCAAGTCAACTAGATGATTAAGCCTTATTATAAACATAAATAAGAACTCTCAGATATAGAAAGTGCACAAGCAAATTTATCTATAAATAATATTCTTATATGCTGCGCTGTTCATGTTTGCAATAATTGGCACCTAGAAGTAGGTTATCATAATATTTTATTAATTAATATAACCCAATCTATCATAACCAATGGGTAAACAAAACATGATCTAACAATTACCATTTCAGGAGTCCATTTATAGCAATCGATCATTAGAAGAGAAAAACTTGAGCCTGACACAAAATTTGTTAACATTCTTTTCAAGTGAAACATTTGTTGTGCATTTATAATCCTTGTCCTGAGTCAAAAGTATATATAAACTCCTCAAGTAAATCAAATATTCAACAAATAAATTTAGCCAGAAGGAGCTCACCACCAAGTTATGTATCAAAAACTCAATATTATATTGCTAATAAAACGTCAATGAATGATTCTAACTACCTTGTCTAGCCACCATGCAACTACACAACCAGTAGATTTTGCCATTAGTCATAAACTTCGCCAATCCTCATGACAATTTCCACAACACGATGTCATAAACATTTATTATTAAATAATAACCATTTAGAAATTGTATTAAACTTAAACTTAACAACATTATAATAAACTATAATGTAAAAATGATCCATTACTTCGGCAAACATAAAATTACTAAGAAGTATAAATTTTCAAATATTCATATTCTTACTGGTTACAAA
>CAIGRE010308771.1:0-10890 GCA_903798275.1 Fraxinus angustifolia subsp. syriaca
TTTTTCTTATTTTTTTTTTTTTTCAAAACACCGACGAGATATTTCTTCGTCAACTTTTTTTAGTTATAATTTTACCTACACATTAATTATTTTTCAAATTTTTATTTCAATGGATTTTTTGTCATTACTATTTATATTTTATATTTTGCTTACTATAGAAAAAAAAAATTGTGAGTAAATTAAACTTATTAAAATATTTATACTTTTAGTATTACAAAATGGTCGTAGTCTTAATTGGTTTTATTAACTTTGATAATATTTATTTTTAATTTTTGCCAAAAATTCTGCTTGTAAATTAATTTTTTGAAAATAAATTTTCAATTATTAGAGTCAGAAAAATCTGATTTGGACATTTCATTGGAAAAACTATTATTAGAAAAGAAATTTCTTAAAATTTGTGTGCTTCACCTAAACGTGAGGTTGTAGGAAATTATCTCATTTGCCTAAAGGTTCAGTTGGCTCTGATTATAAAATACTAATGCTCAAAATATTTTCATTTTGAACCAATTATTGCGTCATATCAATAATTTTAACTATTTCTAGTGACTCAAAATTGGGAATAAGTTTAATCGTGGAATGAAAAAATCTATTGTACAAATTTGTGCTTCATCTGAAATTAGACATATCTAATTATATGGTGTCGAACCTACAAGAAAGAGAGTCATTCGAGAAAAGATTTTTTATGAATTTCGTCGAGTCAAATCAACGTTGTGTTATATGTTATATGACTTTTTTTCTAACTGTATATTCAATCTACTACCGTAATAAGTAGAAATAGATATCGAAAGGCTTTAATTATTTAGTGTGTGAGCAATCAAAAGGAAGTGCCCACTTAAAAATTTTAATAATCAAATTATTATAACTAAATAAGATTGGTTAGTCCAAATTCTAAACTTTTATATTTCTAGACATTGCATGATACCTAATTGTCATGTTTCCAAAAAGCGTGGGGTAACTAATGCGAAGTTTGTCCCCCCATTAATCACATGCTAGTCCTAGTTGTACTTTATGATGAAACCCTAAAAAACACAAATAACAATTGGATGTTAATGTACAATCACTATTTTTTTTTTCCTTTTGGATTTTTTATAAACATTGTAGCCCACCATATAGTTATATGTTGTTTTCATTCAATTTTTGTAATGTATAATATGGGAGCACTAAATTAAGTCGTCGAATAAAATAGATCGACAAGATTGCATGCGTAAAAATAAAAAATAAAAAGAATCTTTCAAGTTGAAACCTTCCCAAGATAAAGAAAAGATTATTTTCAACTCGTGTCACTAAGTATTGTATACCATCTCATTACGAGTTAGTTCAATATTCGAGATCACTCCCAAAGATTGTGTGCATTTGTCCTTTATAGTATTATTCTTATTGGGAGCATCAGAATATCTAATATCTAAGGAGTATATAATAAAATATTAAAATGAACTTTTAAAATTCAATTTCTAATTACTACTGTATCATGTAAGATTCACTTATGGGAATTACATTGGATTTATTTGGATAAATTAAGGAGAAAGATATATGTTAAACAACAAGTGGAGAGCATTTATAATGTTTTATTAATGTGTTGTACCACAAACATTGCATCATCTACAATGATTTGGATAGGCATAAATTCTGGTGCATACAAACAATTATTTCATAAAAATTTAACAATAATTAAGCTTAAATCATTCCAGGGGGGAACATAATGAATTCAGAAGATCAATTATATGGCCCAAAATAGATATGAATGAATAATTTATAAGCCCTAGCCATATAGATATAGGGATTAGAATAAAGAGCACTTATTGTGTTGTGTTGAGAGCTAAAATACGTGTTTAATAAAGTGAATTGTACCGTATTGTGCTGATTAAATCAAATACAAGTTATAAAATCGTATAATGTTGTCCATCTCTTCAATAAGTGAAAATTTGAAATTCTGAATGGCTTTTCTCCCAACTTACCTATAAATAGAAAGTTCAACTAGCATATTGAACATATATCGCATAAGAATTCAATGCACGGTACATCAGTATCTGACCAATTTTGGAATATTGAAATTATGTAATTGAAGAAAAATCACATATTGAGGGGAGATTAATCCATCACTTCGTGTTCCTTTTTAAGATGAAAATCGTCTTTTTTATATCACACAGACACCTCTCGCACATTTGTATATTTGTATGAGCGCGTTAAAGTGTAACAGCAAGGGACAACATGAGCTTATGTTGTTAGGCACTTTGTAGACAATATAACTAAGCAAGAAAGCAATTTTGCTTTTAGCTGTGTTATGCATTGTCAAATTGGCCTCTTTATCTCTCTAATACCAATTATTCCCTGTATTTTGTTCTATTTCAGGTCAACTATGAAAGTTGATTGCTACCATAGCACATGAACAATTCAACCTTAGTTTTCCTGACAATGAAACAAAATTTGTATTTACAATAAATTGAATTCCTTTTCACTCGCTACTATTCATTCTTACATCTTTAAAATAATTAGATCTTTAACAACTACGTGTCATTTCAGTTTAGTTTAGTTTAGTTTACCCCCTCCCTCGTCTAACATATTCTAGCGAGACTGCTTCATTCTGGGAGTTGAAGCTAAATTTCAAGTTAAATATGTCATAATGATGTTATATAGAATTATTACTATCATTAATAAGTTACGTATATCTTTAGGCAATCAGACTATTCTTGAAAGCCAACCACCTTGCCTCCAAGAATTCTTAAACCAAAATATCTAATTTTCACCAACAAGCTTAATTTATTGAAATAATAACTACTATTGTTACACATTTCGACTACGTTTGCAGCAGCAAATTACAATTTTAAGTAGAACAGACTTAGTTAACAGTAAATAGAAATTTGATGATGATTCAAAATATACCGATAAGTTTCTATTATTTGGATCATAACATGAAATCAAGAGAACATTTTCAAGATAGATGAGGGCTTAGATGATCTTTTATTTCCTAACCAATGTTGCATATGAACTCCAATCGCATCCAAATACATGCTGCTCCTCCCATGAAAGCCAACAACCTTGCCTTCTGTGGTATTTGATGTGAAAAAACCACCCAACTCTTCACCAAATGGACCATATTTTTTCCGAGTTGTATAAAATGTCAAGGACTTTATGACTTCTGTTCCCTGGTCTTTGCTGATAGGACCATAATATCCACTTATGCAAGTTAATACTTCATGAGGATATTCCAACTTCACCTGAAAAAATACACCAAGGTACTGATGGTAGCGATATTCAAATCTCGCACAATAGAATGATACGTGATTAGATAGAAACAAAGACACTGAACAGGTTACCAACTAGCAAAGCGTAACAAGTTAATCACTAATTCTCTACGTTCATAATAGGGACAATAGTTGAATGGTGTTCGTGCTCAACATGCATCGCTATGTGCACAGATAAAAAATAGCTACAAGTATCCTAACATGTCCTGTCTTGCATAAAAGCTACTGATAATTAGCTATGATGCTTATACCTGATTAGTTGCTTGTCCACCATTGCCACCATGTTTTACTGACCAAACAGATTGCCCATTTCGATCGTACTCAATTTCAATAGAGCAAATGGCCTCCATTCTTGTTAGTTTGATCTGTTTAATCCCACAGAATACTCCATCGTCCCACGGTTTTCCACCATCTCCACCCCATGGACCAGGTCCATATGGAGCTGGATCTTTCACCAGTCGTTGGACGACCTACGCAGATTTATCTAGCTTTAGGACTCGTATGCCAATATAAACGTTTCAAAAGTATAGCCATGTGAATGTCTATAATTAAAATGTACATATAGGCGTAAAGAAGTAACTCACGATACCTCCCCGGTTTGTGCTTGCTTTCCTATCTTAGAAAACCAATGAGGAATATCAGCTTTGTTTTTTAACACTGAAGTTTGGTTGTTGGACATGGAGGTGGAGGAGGAATTTGATGCAGGAATTTTGTTCTTGGACTTGGTGGGGGATACTACATCAAGGTCGCTGAATTTGGGGAGAGGATTTGATGCAGGCACAGCTTTCCCTTCTAGCACATGGACACCGATTGCATCGATAAACAATCCATTCCTTCCATGGAATCCAACAATCAGCGATCTTTCCTTCAAATGGGTTGAGAAGTGCTTCCCTTCTTCTTCTCCATAGGGGCCATATTTTCCCTTTGTAGTATGAAAAGTTAGTGACTTGATGACTTCAGGGCCCATAATCATTGTAGGTCCATAGTAGCCTGTTATATGAGTCAAGATTTCTGATGTGTAATCGAACACAATCTGCAAAGAAAAAAAAATTCCAGAGTCAATAATGATTTTGATGCAAAAGATGGGGGATAATTTCAAATTGGATTTCTTCAAAATAAGCAACCTTATCTTTTTTAAATCCTCCAGTGCCTCCATTTTTGCTTCCCCAAACAGGTTGCCCATTTTGTTCATAGCAAACTCTCAAAGAAACAATTCCCACATTGCGTGATAAATTAATTTGCCTGATGCCATCATAGACTCCATCATCAAATAGGCTTCCACCATTTCCACCCCATGGTCCATATGTCAAAACTCCTTTAATATTTTTAGAGGGGACTCTCTCAATTTTGTTGGAGTTTCTACGTGCAATCTGAAATATATTTTCACCAAAGTTAACATTCTGCAAAATAAATGAGAAAAAGTGCAAGAACTTAAAAGATATTTTTTTTTTTTATCAAAAAGAGATCCTTTCACCTCATTCTTTGGTTCTGCATAGCTAAAGTCACGAGAAGTCTGCCTTGAGAGGTGATCTGCTGGAGAATTGTTGTGATCGTCCTTGTTTCTAACAGCAACAATAAGATCATAGTTTGGACCAAGGCTTCCTTGGATCATCGAGTGTTCATACTTCTCAGTCCCATGGAAACCATAATTCCAAGACTGAATGATAGGATTTGAAGCAATAGGTTTATGAATAGGCTCCAAATAAACACCAATAGCATCCAGGTACCAGCCACAATTTCCATGGAAGCCAACAATCTTGCCACTTGTTGTTGGACATGCAAAATAAGTACCTTGTTCAATGCCATAAGGCCCGTAAGTTCTTTTATTGCTTTTGAAAGTAAGTGATCGAATAAAGACTGGTCCACGTGCTTGTAAGCTACCATAATGCCCATGAATTGAAGTTAGGAACTCATCTGGATAATCAAGCCTGACCTGGAGAACCATCAATTCAAGCCATTCAAAATGGTTTTGATAATCTGAAATAGTTTATAAAAGTAGGAAAGAAGAATCCCATAATCTGAACAAAATTCTCTGGGCCAATAAATAAGAAAATCATTCCATATCACCTAAGTTAGAACAATAGAGGTCCTCCAAAGAAGGTAGTCGAGATATGGGACAGAGTTGTAAGTTTCAATTACATGATCATCATTGGCGTATCAATCAGAAAACTTACCAAAGAAACTTGAACCTTAAAAGCATGAAATGAGATGGTCGGTTGTTCTCAAGACTAGAAACTCACCTTGTCAGTTTTAGCCCCCGTATTGCCACCATGCTTATCTGACCAGACTGAGGCCCCACTCCTGTCATATTCAATCCTAATTGAAACTACTTCAGCTCCATGAGCTATCTCCAATTGCCTTACTGTGGAGTAAACTCCATCATCCCAGTGAAATCCATCTTGATCTCCCCATGGCCCAACAGATATGATGTGTTTTCCAGAATTCTCCAAACTCTGTACATGACTCCCCATAGTTAGTCAATGATTAATCGTATATATCAACTACACAATCATACAGCATAATAACAAGCAATTAGCAAATGCATTTTCACTTACCAAATTGGAGTAATGATCCATAAAGTAAACAAAGGATAGATACTGAAGGATGAATTGCCGTTTAAACTTCAACTGATGAAAGGAAGGAAGGTATACATTCGACTTTATGGTGTGAAGGACATAGAAATATATGCTCTTGGAATAGTAAAACAGTCCAGACACGTGCAAATTAAGCAAATTCGGGTTTCCACTTTGGAAGGAAAGCATTCAACAGAAAAGAATCTGATACCCAAAAGGTGAACCTTTACAAAAGTGCTTATCTTTTAAAAAGTCTCAGTATACCTACAGGTGTCAATATTTGACATTAGCTTGGATCATCCAATGAATATAAGCAAGGATGACATAGACAAGGGCCAGAACAACGGGTTGACTCTAAAGCGTGGGCCTGCCAAATATTCAAATATGCCAAATCGATCGAAAATTCTTTAAATTTGTCATATGAGCAACAAAATAATCGTGTAGCACTGTTTCATGGATTTACTTCAAATGAGATGTGGCTTCCACCTCAATTTTACTTCCTAACCTCCCTAGAATTTCTCATACTATTAGGTGCGAAATATATTTTCTATCCTTTTTTTATTTTCGATCATTTCCCATAGAAGTTCTCTACAGCTCCTCGGAAGGGGACTAACTTGCATAAATTGGATAAAGGTTTTAAAAATAGAAATCAACCGTTCATATAAACAAAGACGGGAAGGACATGGTTTTCTGCAGGCAAAAGATTTTTCATACAAAGTTTTTGTAGAATTCTCATAAACGTGAATAGACTATTGACCTTATGGTAGTTTGCAATTTCAGTGACCACAATAGTCATTCCTGAATTGAATTGTTTTAACAGCCAGCCATCATCGAAAAATACAGACAAAGTTAGAAACGTGTACACAAAAATGGCAAGCAAGAAAAGGAAAAAAGCGTGGAGAACTTAAGAAATTCTGAACAATGAAGAAACAATGAAATGGACAGAATTATATCAAAAGAGCAGAAGCATAAAAACGGTTAGGTATTATTCATCCTTTGAAGTGCCACTACATTGATGTTGAAAAGTTCATTGGTGAGAGGTTTGGGGAAAGCTTCCAAGGACAACTGAAACTCGTGGGGAGTAATAAATTTGTGTATTGACAAGGTCATTTACTAAAAGTAAGGGTCAAGTAGATAGTAACTTCTATACGGTCGTGAATGTGGCAACAGATAAAAATAGCTTTCACTCAGTTCAGAGTCAGATGATGCACATCCATTATACTTTAAAAGCTGATCTCCTTTAAACAAATGAGAAATAAAAGACCATTAGAGAGAGAGAGGTACACATCCTTGAGTTTGGCTATTCTCCAAGCAACAACATTATAGTAATTCCACACCCTGCTTCAAGCTTTCAACAAACCCTCCTACCACTCCCACTTGTGTGATTAGTTTCATATAGTGTCTTTGACATATTTAATTGAAATTATGAATATATCTTTTTGTTTTCCAATTTCAAATGCCAAAGCAACAAATATGGATGACGAACAAGAGGATTGAAAGAATGAAATATCAATCACTAAAATGAAATATGTATTCTTTCCATTTTACAAGTAAGAACAATGATATATACATTATAGGATATATACACTTTGAAAAGAACGTGTATTCCTCCATCCTTTCCACCATTTGATACATAGCTGATGGACGAAAAGATATCATTCGTCCATCCACAATACTTTGGGTGAATGAACTGTGTCCGAATCCTCAGACAAAATATGTCACACACACACACAAAAGAGGGTAAAAACCAGTATCCAGGTAACTAAATGATGTGATTCTACAAACACAGAGCCTCAGGTCTTTAAAAGCCTCTACAGTTTCTAATGGTTCTAAACTATAAATTCTCACCTCAAGGATGCTGATTCCTGTTATTCATCTTATCTACCAATAGTCACCACAAGAACATATCCCACGTTTGAAATGGTGTATGCATGTCGAATCACTTAAATATATCTCACACCCGTGCATCTTAGAGACCAATTTGGTAACCCTATGGCAATGCTCACACATTTTCAGGTTCTTGACAATCCGTATATTTCGAGGTGTTTGAGGAGATCTGATGAGAGAAAAAGCCAAAGCAAGTTTTTCACTATGAACTCCTCCGGTTTCTTCCATCTCTTCTTCCTGAATGCTAAGCCTATCACAGTAATTTGTTTCCTTGACTTTTACCTCTGCACTCCTTGTATAAGAAAGTAGAAATTTATCATCTAGTTTATGATGACCACCAGCAACAAAAGAATGCACTACGTTTTTGTCTTCAATCCAGCTACATCCTAGATATTCTTTAGGATCGTTTCTTTTTCCAGGCCTTCTCATTTTGAAAGATTCCTGGGAAATCCCACTTAAATCATATAGCTGTGAAACCAACCTGTGAACCAAGGCATTTTCTGGTTCCAGTTCAAGCAACCGCTCCCCAGCATAGACTGCCAGTTTAACATTTCCATGGTTACAACATGCAGTTACTAAACCAGACCAGATGGAGACATCAGGCTCCACGGACATATCTTTAATGAACTTAAATGCTTCATCAAGCTTCCCTGAACGACCAAGTAAATTTACCATGGCTGCATAATGATCTAGACAAGGTAAAACATGATAATACTCTGGCATGCTAGAGAAAAGACGTCTCCCTTCATCAACCATCTTAGCTTGACCGTAAGCCGAAATCATACTTGCTAATGTACCTCTATTTGGTCTACATCCCTCTTTTCCCATCTGTTCAAAGAGCTGGATTGCATCATATGGACAACCATACAGGACATAAGCAGAAATGATTGTGTTCCAGGTGATGATATCTTTGGATGACATTTTAATAAACATGGATTTTGAAGAAATGATATTCCCCGACTTGGAATAAGTGTCTAATAGGGAATTTGCAACTGCAAGCTCAGACACTAAATTGCTACGTAAGGCATAACCATGGATCTCTTTCACCTTATTCGCAGCAATTAAATTTGCACATGCCGGTAAGATGCTCAAAATAGTAACTGAATTGGGTTTTACACCAAAAGACTGCATTTGCCGGAAGATACCCAATGCTTTATCTTTCTGTCCATGCTGTAAGTAGCCAGCTATAAGAGCATTCCATGATGCAGTGTCTCGCTTAATACCTCCATCCTTCTCCATCCTTTGAAAAAGATGCATAGCTTGATCTTCATCTCCACTTTGAATGTAACCTGTGATCATCACATTCCATGTAATGACATTTGGTAATACATCTGATTCCTGCATTTTCATAAAGAGATCATGGGCTTTCCCACAGTATCCAGCTTGGCAATATCCACCAATCATCGAGTTCCAAGTATAGACATCCTTCTCCAAAATCATATCAAACACCTGCCTAGCAGACTCAAGTTTCCCGCACTTGGAATACAAATCAACAAGTGAATTCCCCACTAGAACATCTTCACCATACCCCACCTTCATGGCAACCAGATGTATTTCCTTTCCTTTCCTTAAATTTTTCAAAGATGCGCAAGCTGAGATAGCACTCATTAGCGTAACCTCATTTGGTCCAACCCCAGACAGAAGCATCTCCCTGAACAATTCCAATGCCTCCAACCTCCTATTATTTTGTGCAAACCCCGAAATCACACTAGTCCAAGTAAAAACATCTGGCATGATTCCACAATTCTCCATCTCCTTCATCATTTCCATGGCAATGTCACACTTCCCCAACCGATTATAACTCGAAATCAATATATTCCAAGTGACAACACCTGGCTCAATGCCTTCTTCACGCATCAAATCAAACAATCTGTGTGCCTCCTTTATTTCGCCTTCCTGACAATAACCAGTGATTATTGCATTCCAAGAAACTGTATCCTTCACCTCCATTCCTTCAAAAAACCTCTTTGCGGAGTTCAACCAGCCACATTTTGAGTAAACAGCGAGAATTGAATTATTCACGCGAACTTGGCTATTCATCCTGCATTTAGTAACTATTCCATGAATCAATCTCCCCGTCTCCAAGTCACCACAGTTCCCACAAGCCTGTAAAATCTTGGGAAACAAAAAATCATCCGGAACAATATTATCACTCTCCATCATCGAATAAAAAAGCCCCACAACTTCACCCCACTTCCTCTCCCTCGAGCATGCCCCAATTATCGCAGACCACACGTACAAATTCCTCTCACTCATTGCATCAAACACTTCAAATGCATTTTCAAGTGACCCACATTTAGCATACATACTAACTAACTTCGTTTCAACAAACGTGTCTGATTCCTTGAGCAATTTTCTTACATAGCCATGCAGCTTATAGCATAAGTCAAGTGAATTGGAGTCAATGCAGGAGTCAATCAGGTGCGAAAGAGTATTGGGCCTTAACGTGGATCCACATTTAACTATGGAGTCTAAAGAGGCCATGGCTTCACTGAGGCGCCCATTTTTGCAGAGATTCTTCAAGTGGACATCTAATTTTGAGCCTGGTTTTGGAGGGGCAATTTTGAAAGATATCAAGGGTTTTGTGGGTCTGTGTGAAATTTCTGGGACTTTTGGGGTTATGGTTTTGTAGGGAAGAACTATACTCTCCATTGGAGAGCGTTTTTTCTCTCTTTTTTTCGAATTTTTACGTCTGTAGAAGATTTTGCTGAGCCACAAACAATTGCAGAGATCACCTGCGTTCAGGATTTGGAGACGACAACAAATGAGGCCAATTATGATGTGCCACGTCGGAGCTTATCCGATCGTAAATCTTAAATGGGTCTGATCAGCCGTACTGGGTCCAATTTGGAAAGTGAACTTTGAGGCAAGATGGTCCATGCAATTTTGGGCCATAACGTCAAATTGCCCAACATTAACGAAGACTTTCATGGGTGTATTCAATTTAGATTTTTAAAAACTTTTGCAGATTTAAAAAGTTTAGAGTTTAGACGTATTCAATTGAGACTTTTAAAAACTATCTAGAAGTTTAAGTCCTATTTTGTTTGCTTAGTGCTTACCATGAGGTCTCTGTGTTGATCGAGCCCATTATAGTATTGGGGTAGTCCCAAGTACTTGCCTAGGTCTGCAGTGAAAGGAATTTGACATCTAGCATTGATCTCCCGAGCTGTAAGCTTGTGGAAGTTGGG
>CAIGRE010308795.1:0-13991 GCA_903798275.1 Fraxinus angustifolia subsp. syriaca
AAAACACTTGGATTTGGTCTTATAGAGATGTAAGGAAATAAATTTGATTCTAAATTGGGAGAAATGTCACTTCATAGTGCAGGAAGGCATTGTTCTGGGACATCGGGTTTCAGCAAAAGGAATTGAAGTGAATAGAGCAAAAATACAAGTCAATGAGAATTTACCACCACCCACTTCTGTAAAGGATGTCCATAGTTTCTTGGGTCATGTCGGGTTTTACAAACGGTTCATCAAGGACTTTTGAAGATCACTAAACCTCTATGTACCTTGTTGATGAAAGACAGCTCTTTTGACTTCAATGAAGAATGTTTGGTAGTGTTTCCTACCTTGAAGGAGAGGCTCATTTCAACTCCAGTGGTTGTTGCACCGAATTGCGAACTACTCCTTGAATTGATGTGTGATGCAAGTGATTACACCTCGAGAGTGGTATTCAGACATCGAAGAAACAAAATTTTCCATGTGATATACTATGCCGCAAAACTTTGTATGATGCACATCTGAATTATGCAACTACAGAAAAATGAGTTATTGGCAGTCGTGTATGCATTTGATAAATTTCGACCTTATTTGGTTGGGTCAAAGGTCATTGTCTACACAGATCATACTACACTGAAGTATCTGATGATGAAGAAAGATGCCAAGCCAAGACTGATTCGTTGGGTACTAATGTTGCAAGAGTTTGACATTGAAATTAGGGATAAGAAGGGTAGTTAAAATGTTGTAGCAGATCATCTATCTCGATTGGAGCTTGGTCAGCCAGATGAAGTAGTTGAGATAAATGAGATATTTCCCGATGAGTAGCTCCTCGGTGTGGAGACAGTACCTTAGTATCCTGATATTGTGAACTATTTGGCAAAATCCATTTCCCCGCCAGATTATTCAAGTCACCAGAGGAAGAAGTTCTTTGCGGAGTTGAAATATTATTTTTGGGAAGATCCGATTTTCTATAGGCACGGGGTAGATCAAATCATCTGCGGTACGTGCCTGAAGAAGAAGTGCATCAGATCTTGGAGCATTGTCATTCATCAGTGTATGCAAGACATTTTGGGGCTTCCAAGACAACAATAAAGGTCCTACAGTTGGGGTTTTATTGGCCTACATTGTTCATAAACGCCTTTATATTCGTTAAGAGATGTGATCAATGTCAATGTACGGGAAATATCTCGAGAAAGAATTAAATGCCCTTGACCAGTGTTTTAGAAGTGGACCTGTTTGATGTCTAGGGGATTGACTTCATTGGACCATTCCCATCGTCATTCTCTAATTAATATATACTTGTGGCGGTTGACTATATCTCTAAATAATTTATATAAACTTTTTTGTCTCCATAATTAAATGTATGTGATTATGTGAGTTTGGGTGATCTATTTTATGCATTCGAAATAAGGGAAATAGATTCTACAATGTATAAATCATCGTAGGGTCCGATAGGGGATAAAAATATACCGCTATGCTTTATAATAATTCCTTATTTTGTAATTTGATTTTAAACACGAATGTTGGATGTTGAATGATTAATATTCACTTTATCGTCTCCATAATTATACGTGCAATGATTATGTGAGTTTGGGTGGTCTATTTTATGTATTCGCAAGAAGGAAAATAGATTCTACAAGGTATAAATTATCGTAGGGTCTAATAGGGATAGAAATACACCGCTATGCTTTACGTAGATATCTAAGTGTTTACAAAACATCACACATTCTTGTATATTACATTTGTCATGGAAATATAGTCAAATGTTATGCTAGAATAGGTGCAATTCTACTTGAAAGAGATTGTGGGATAAGTTAGAAACATTTATTCTTCAACCAATTCACCGTGTTATCGAATTTTGAAATAGAGGTTAAAAGTGATCTTACTTGATGATTCGAATTCCTAGTGTGCCTTTCATTCATTAGTTTCTTCAACTTGTTTTCATTCAAACGTTATTGTTGCATTTAGTTCGTAATCTTAGTTTAAATTGCATAATAGTCATAGTTTAATAAAAAAAAATCTAGAAAATCATCTTGAATTTAATAGATTCGGTTAATGTCTTGGTAATAGAAATCAACTTAAATCAATCCTCATGGGACGATACTCGAAATTTTAATATTTCTATTTTATTACTTGTCAACGAACCGTGTACTTGTGGTAATTTTAATCCGAAACATATTTTCGTGAACAAGACTTGTTCTCAGCTCTCAACTTTTGCACTTATTAGGTTCCTTTGAACTAGTATTCTTCTATTTACTAGAATTGACGGTAGAAAACGACTTAATTCTGCGATTGGAATTCAAATATATTTACAAGAGAACATTCTACAAAGGTCGTCATATATTACAACCCTGTAGTACTAGATTTTCATATCTTCCCCAGATAGTAATTAAAATCCTCCCACACTTTTTTTCAACATTTTAGAATACTATTTCAAGCACATTCAATGAAATACTCTAGAATTGGTTGGTTTCAACTGCAACTTCACTAATTGTGTAAGTTGCTAGCCTTTTTCGCCATCTTTGTCTTTGTTGAGTTTCTTTCATCCAACCTAAGGTTATGCTAGCACCCTCGACTATCCTGCATGTTGTAGCATTCATCTGCCATATTTTTGGTCTTTATTATTCTTTTCCTTGATCTAATACTTCATTATTTGCTATATAACTTCAACAACTCATTCTATTGGTTAGTTTTATCAAGTGGTATTCAAACAATACATAATTCTTGTATTTCCAACATAGCTAACAACGATTCGAGCATATTAATATTTCTTCTAACAAGAAATATTTTGGTTATTTCACAACAAGTGGTATCAGAGCCTAAGTTCAGCAGTTTTGCAAGAGCGCATGTTTGATTTGTTTGTGATGACTTCCATGAAGTATGACATTTCGCTTTTGGATCGAAGCACTAGATTTTCATTATGGAAGGTTAAGATGCGTGCAATACTCACACAATTGGATTTGGATTATGCGTTGTTGGGAACTAACAAGATGCTCGCAACTTTGATCGCGGAGGAGAAATTACAGAATGATAAGAATGCAGTTTCTCACATTCATCTTCATCTATATAATACCATTCTTCATGACATTTTGAAGGAGGTTTCAACAAATGTTCTATGGTTTAAGCTGGAGCAATTGTGCATAATTAAAAGTCTAACAAGCAAGTTGAACATCAATCAGCGTTTATACTCTCATCGAATGGCAAAGGATGATCATTGGAAGATCATGGACTATATTTAAAGAGATCGTCGTTTATTTGAAAACTTTGAAAGTAAAGTATGATGAAGAAGATTTGGCATGATCCTATTGTGTTCGTTGCCCTTTTCGTTTTCTTCATTTATAGACATGATCTTGTATAGTCATGATACTCTCACCATATAGGAGGTATATGATGCTTTATTTTCAAAAGAGAAAATGAAGCATCTGGTTTCTAAGGTTAGAGATGGAGAATGCCTTATTGCTCATGGTGGTTCTGGAAAGGACGGATTGAAGTCTAAGTGCAGTAATTAGATTTGTAACTTCTACAAGAAGAATGAGTACTTGAAGAAGGATTGCTACAAATTATAGAAAAAAGAAAGGTTGACTGCAAGTCGTTATGGGAAGCAATCAGAAACTTCGTGTAAAGCTAACCTCGCAAAGAACATTGCACCTGAGGGAGACATCTAAGCTATTTCTAACATCGACTCTAAACCATATGAGGATTTGATTTTGGATTCAGCGTGTGTGCTTCATATGCGTTCTAATATCTAATTACATATGAAACCATTTCCAAAGATATTATGGTTATGGGAGACAACACACATTGCCGAATTGCTGGAATTGGTACGATCAGATTGAAGCTATTGGATGGGAAAATTAAAACACTTGACCATTCGACATATTCCGAATTTGAAGAAAAATCTCATCTCGTTGTCTGATAAGTGTAGTTTATACACTTATTTGCGGCCATAAATCATGATATTTTATAATTTTTTAGATTAAATTCTACTTAATTTATGTTGTATTGTGTTTTGTAGGTAAAACTTTATGTTTAATGAAAAATTGAGGAAAAGAATACAAAAGTTGCGAAAGATGGCAAAATTTAAAGCGAAAACCTTGGAGAGAAATATAAATTATCAGAGCAATTAATTCAATTGGTCTTTCTTCAATTGGACTTGAAATGGGAATAAAATGTTACTCGGGTTGGACTCCTCTTTCCACAAGTTGGGGGTTGCAAAAGCGAATTATATATACACACTACACATTCACAAGCTAGGGGAGGAAAAATAAAGGTTGTGGTTTATATATATTTATTCAAAAAAGGCGGTAGTGACGGAACAAAAACAGATATAAGAAAATCAAAGGAAAAAGATGGTAGTTGAAGCAGAAAAGAAAAGAAAGAGAAAAGAAAAGAAGAAGAAAGAGGAGAGAGAGAAAATAGCTGCATAAGAAAAAAGAAAGAAAGAGAAAAGAAAGAAGAAAGGCAAATACCATAAATTACATGTTTCGTTAATTCCTGATGATTTCTTTCCACTTTTGCACGTTTTTATTTTTACAATATGAATAACCTAATTTTTATGTTAGAGAAAACAATATAATCGACTTGTGATCATTTATTTTTCTATTCAAAATTTCTGTGATTTATTTATTTATATGTTGGTTTTATTATGAGTTTTATGCATTAAATTATCTGATCAATAATTTAATGATTATGTGAGTATCTTACGAATCGAGAGGTGAATTTGAAGTTTAAACCATATAATAAAATTCGGTAAATTAGTATAACGTGCAGAGATACATATACTAATTATTACAGTCATAATATGAATTTTTAAAACTAATGTTTCGTTTAACTCAAATTGATTCACATATAGATATATAATTTAATTAATTAAATAAGTTTAATGAGAACTCGAGAGGCGTAAATTGAATACAATAGAAGAATTCGATCGAACACTACATTATATTATGAATCTTGAAAAAAAAAATTAAGGTGATCAATAGATGAAATTGTTATATCCTAGTATTTATCACATATTTGAATTTTCAATCATCCACTGTTTGCAATCTTTTTATATTTTCAATTAGCTAAAAAATAGTTAATGAGAAGATCATCACACTTGGTATGTGTTAAGTCGTATGTTGTTGTTAAGATTTCACTATTGACATTTTTTATCATGATAAAATATCGATCTCGTTGCAAAATGTTTTATCCCTTCAAATTTTCTATAATCTTTCCCTCTTGTTGTCTCTCCCCTATCTTCCATATTCTTTCTCAATACCGTTCAGTTGTACTTCAAGATCATTTTTTCTTTTTTCAGTTAACTATATCTTCTTCTTTATTTTTTTAAAAATATATTTATAATTCAAAACGAGAGTAAATTTTATATTTTAGCCCTTGTTTGACATCCATTTTTTCTCTTTCTTCATTTCAACCACACATTCTATTAATAAAATAATATTACACATAAACCCAAAAACTCTTCTTACTTTTTAACCATACATTCTTTCATCAATCTATTTTCTAAATCAATTTTTTTTCCAAAATGGGTGTCAAACACAATAAAATGTCAACTTGTTAGTTAAATACAAGGGAAGATCATCCATCGAAAAACCTAAACGTTAACCAAAATAAAAGGATGAGGATGTGAATACTAGTTTTTAAAGATTGAGGACCAAAGTGAAAGAAAAGTGAAAGGTTGGAGACTGCCGCTTCTATCTTCTCTAACTGTTTTCGAAAAAAAAACAAGGAATCAATATCTCTGTTATTACATTTATCAATTTTTAATAATCTTTTCGTGATTCATTTTACTAATAATTCTTGAAGAAGGATTACAAACGGAATCAATCGTGCATCCCCACAAGTGGCACCCTTATTTCTTTATCATTATAACCTAAATCCAAAAAACACTATCGATTGGACGGAATAATAGATTTTCAAGACGTTTCTGGTAAAAAAGTATGGAAATTGAGATGATATTAAGCCTTTTTGACAATCATTATTTCAAAACTCATTATTCTACATACTTATTTTCAATTACATATTCATAAAATAAAATATTCGGCACGTAAATCTAAATTTTTTCTCTACTTTTTAACCGACACTCTCCAAATTCACAATTCAAAATTTTATTTTTGTCAAATAATGATCATCAAATAGGGGCTTAAAAATTGGTCTCTTTAATTATATGTATCAATTTTTTTCCTTTTGCCATTTTGTTGGCAGTAGCTGAGTTGCAGAAGTGCATTGGCAATACTTTGAAATATTCCTTAGCAATGTGCAGTTGACCCACAATTTTATTGGATCCAACAGATGCTATAGGAGATTTTTGTTTTTTTAGAATTCTTTATGTACATCACAGAAAGAAAATATTTTTATTCATTTAAATTTGCAATTTATTTATTTTCTACCATAATTTTTTTTTTTTTAAAAAAGGCAATTTGACACCATCTCATATTTTAAAAACTTCCAACTCATGCATATACATCACATTGATAGCATACAAGTTACATTATTTCTAGATTCTAGAATAAACAATCTCAGTATACCTAATATCCCAACCACTTTATATTTTTAAATACTTGCATTACCAAACTGAAAGAAAATATATGTGTCTTGCAAGAACAGAAAACATCATTAGTTCTCTAGTCTCAATCAACCTTAAGGTATCTTGCTTCAATCCTAAGGGGAAAATTACAAAATCTTATAATCTTTACCTTCTTCAATTCTTGATATACCCCAAGATTTGCAACCCAAAAAACCAGCTGAAAATCTCAAGAAAAAAGGGAAATATGAGAGCAAAATCACTATACCCCATCAATTTTAAGATCATTCTGGTTTGTTTTTTCTTTCTTTTCCTTCTGTTCTTGATACTTAGATCGAGTTTCTCGTCTCCACAGGCACAGCATAACGCTTCACTGAAATCAGTAATACCCCCTGTGATCTCTGCGAATTCTTACGACTCAAAAGATTGTTCCACTCTTTCATTGACACCAACCTGCACGAAAATCTCGCCTTCTTTAGCAAATGCTCTGGTTCACTATGTAACCTTAAACATAACCCCACAACAAACTTTTAAGGAAATATCTGTCTCTTTACGAGTACTGGAGAAAAAGTCACCATGTAACTTCTTAGTCTTTGGCCTAGGCCACGACAGCCTCATGTGGACAGCACTCAACCACGGAGGGCGAACAGTTTTCCTTGAAGAAGACAAGTTGTGGATCGAGCAAATCAAGAAGCAATTACCAACCTTAGAATCATATCATGTAACATATGATACTAAAGTGACTCAAGCTGATGAATTAATGGATATTGGCATGAGAGAAGAATGTAAAGTTGTGGAAGATCCTAGATTTTCGAAATGCAAACTTGCTCTAAAGGGATTGCCTAGTGAAATGTATGACATCGAATGGGATTTGATCATGGTGGATGCCCCGACCGGGTACTTTGATGGGGCTCCCGGACGAATGAGTGCCATATACACTGCCGGATTGATGGCGAGGAATAAAGAAATGGGTGAAACTGACGTATTTGTGCATGACGTTGATAGAGTTGTGGAAGATAAATTCTCAAAGTCTTTCCTTTGTGAAGGGTACTTGCAAGAACAAGAAGGGAGAATAAGGCATTTCACTATCCCAAGTCATAGGACTCGTTTAGGTAGACCTTTTTGTCCATAGTCTATGTTTATCTTCTTCATTTTGTTTGATTTTATTGATCATTGAATGGATCTGCATTTAGCAGATGAGGGATCCAAAGTTTCTGGTTTTATTTACGTATGTAATTTTTCCAGTTATATGTTTTCATATTGAAATGGGATACTTTGAGATATTTGGAATACCATTTGAACCAACCAATTCTTTTCATTTTAACAATTCAGTAATTGGAATTTTGAACAATATTGCTTTATTACTGTTTTCATTTTTCTTAAGAGAATAATAAAATTTAGGCGTCGTCACTGCAACTAAAGCCCAACGATCTATGTCATATATGAATCGATTTTTATCATTGGAAATTGGAAATATTTATTATCTCCAACTGTCACACCTAATATTAGAAAATTAAAGCAAATGATGGTTTTAGAAAGATTGTTCGTTCGTACCATCTGTCCACTGTTAAGAATAAGAAAGGACCTCCAAACATAAACAATTGTCTCTTCAAATCCCCCCTCCATTTTCTATCAATTTTGGTTTCGAGGCCCCACCTTCTTCTACCAATTAGTAGTTTTGAGTTCACCTACTGATTTGAGGGATCGATGCCTCTATCCATATTTGATTTTGAGGTCCCTTTATGTAGTCGAGATATTTACGCCTATATCAATTTTGAGTTTTGAACTCCACCTATGCAATATTGCAATCGAAAGATTTACACATTGATCATTTAAAAACCCGCAAGTTCACATGATCGTGAATGATCAATAGAGTCGAACTCACGAACACTACGTGTTTGAGCGAGTTAAAATTAATTGCAACTTTAATTGAATAGCAAAAAAGTTGTTATGATTTTTCTATATTAATCCCTAAATTATCGATTAAACTAGTGAAAGCAAGTAAATGTGTTTTTCAAATACGTGAGATGCATTGTTAAGATGTCGAATTCCTATTGTTATTCCATTAAAATGACAATCTGAAATCATTCATATTGGTCAAATATATTTCCTTCACATGACCCTTCTATATCTTCAAGATAAAAGATGCAAATATGATAAATGTATTAACAAGTGTTAGAACGTCTATTGAAATCATATAAAACATAGAGATATATTTTTATCCTCTATCGAACCATATAAATGCATTAACACCTCCATTGTTGTCTGGTTTTTGTTCTTCTAAGACCTTGCATCCTGGACAACGATTGGGAAGGGTACGATGGAGTGAGGTTTGTATTGTCTGCAGACTAACAAGGTCTCCTTTGAAGCTCTCCAACGTGCAATTTCTTAACTTTCTTACAATTTTATGTTTTCTTCGGCTTTTGTAACTAATAAACTCGCTATACATAATTTATAGCACTATCGTTTAAACCATATTTCAAATGCTCGACTTGGGCTCATATTTGAATATGAAATCACAAATTTCTCTTCCTTGCTCCATCTGTCCTTTGGCGAAGCAGCACAAATTCCTTTTCCCTTGAGTGAGCATCGATTAAATAATTTATCTGAATTAATTCACAGCTATTTGTGGGTCCCTATATCTGTCACTGCATATGATGGTTCTTCATATATTTTGTCAATTATTGATGACTTGTCACGTAGCAGATGGGTATAATTCCACCTTAATGATTTGTTTTCCCAAAAGGGAATTTTTCATCAGAAAAAACGTATTGAGACCGCACAGCAAATTGGAATTACTAAAGGAAAAATCGACAATTGTTTAATATCGCACGAGCCTTGTTGTTCTAATCTGGTATTCATGCCAAATTTTGGTCAGAATGTATCCTCACAAGTCACAGCTACCTTTATCATAAATCGCACTCCTACTTCATCGTTGCATACTAAGAGTCCTTTTGAAATTCTGTTTCATACCAAGCCTTAATATAATAATATGAAAGTGTTTGTTTTCTTTGCCTTTGCCTCCACTCTCTCACTATGTCGGAAAAAATTAAATTCTAGGAGTAGACCTTCCATATTTACTGGTTATCCATTTGGCATAAAGGTTACAAGTTACTTGATTTATAATCTCACACCATCTTTATATATCACAATGTTATCTTCCATGAAAATATGTTCTTTCTTAAAAGTCTTCTATACAATTATTTTCATACCTCTCTTCCCCTAATCATCAGGTTTTCACAAATCCTTTACCAGACAATCCTTTTCCTCCTCCTTCTATTACCATCACTTGATCTCCCATCATTCACATTTCACTCAACTGACTCCCTTGCTTCTCACTCTAGTCCTACATCTTCTCCCCAAACAGAATCAATTGGGCCTGCAGAACCCCCCTTCGCAGATCATGTAGGACTAGGAATACTCTTCAATATTTACAAGATTTGCACTGAAAGCAAGCTGTCTCTGCAAATGTTGTACAAACCACCTCAACCACTTATTCTCCTTCATTTTCAAGGCTCGAGGGAAAAAATTCACATACTATTTTGCTACTTTCATATTACAGACTGTCACCTTCCTAGTTATAAAGCTTTTACGTCATCATTTCTACTAACGTTGAACCTGCTAGCTACAGTGAAGCTATTAAGAGTCCTCATTGGGTTAAAACTATGGATAATGAGTACCTTTGCAAAATATGCTTTAGACTATCAAGCGGACTCAGGTTCCCTTGGTGTTAAGCCTCTAAAGCTGCCATTGGATCCTAATTTGACTTTAAGCAAAACTACAGGGGAGCGTCCTACTGATCCTTCTATGTGGTGCATGCTGATGGGGCGTTTACTCTACCTTACTATCACAGGACCTGACTTGAGTTATGCAGTGCACAACTGAAGTTAGTTCATGGATTCGCCAATACTTCCACATCTTTAAGATGCGAACAACATTCTGCGCTATGTGAAAAATGTCCTGGCCAAAGGATTTTTTCCTCTTCTTCTTCATTGACTTTACAAGCCTTGCGTGATTCGAGCTGGGCTTCATGTCCTAATTCTAGGAGATCAGAAACACGTTACTGCATCTTCCTAGGACAGTCCTTAATCTCTTGTCTCTGAAAGAAACATACCATTGTTTCTCGGTAATCTACGGAAGCCGAGTACACAGCCATGGCTAGTGCTTGTTGTGAAATCACTTGGTTGAAGTTTCTTCTTGTTGATCTCCAGATTTCTCATACTCTACCTGCTGCACTCCATTGTAACAACCAAGCTGCCATACATATTGCAGCCAACCATGTGTTTAATGAACGCACAAAGCACGTTGAGTTAGACTGCCACCTTGTTCGAGATCAAGTTCAAGAAGGCTCTGCCATCACTAAGCATGTTAAGACACAATTTCAACTTCAAGACTTGCTTACTAAAGCACGGCCTTTCTCTCTTCTTTCCGCTCATATATCCAAGATAGGATTAGCTAACAATTTTTCTCCGTCTTGCAGGGGGTTTTTGCAAAATGAGAAGTCTATCAAGCTCAATAGGTCCACAATATTAGCATCATTACCAGATGTGTTATATGGCCCATTTTCATCAGCAGTTGCTCATCTAAGTCCAAATATGCTGAATACCATTTCTAATATGCAGTGAAGGATTAGCTATCTACTGGTCTAATGTGTGATTCTTTCTTTGACTGAGTGTACATGATTGGTTAGGCTAGAATACTCTCTGTTTTTAGAATTTTCTTTTCGTTTCTTTAGCAGTATGTGTAACATTGGATGCTCATTTTGTGAGTAAAAACTTTCATTAGTCACTGAACTTGGAACTTTGTCATGTTGTGGTAACTCAACTTCAGTTTGCTGCCCATTGGTCACTGAACTTGCAGACCGTTCACTCCTTCCCTCACCACCATTATACCGTTTCCTACCTGGCTCGACGGCGTCCGAATTGGCAAGAGACGGCGTTGCCAGGTTAGACCGCATACGATTTTCGTTCATTTCATGTAAACCGAAATCCCCAATTCGAAATCCCTAAATTTCAACTTGCCCAACGATCCTCAATTCACTCCAAATCAGAATTGAAGCACTGGAAGAACCCTAGAAATTGATATGCAAATTCACTCCAACTCCGAATCGAAGCACTGGAAGAACCGTAGAAATCGATTTGCACAAACCCCGTTTCTATTGAAGGCTAGAAAGAACTCAAGCTTCCACCTACTTCGATTCGCGCATGGTGAAGGTAATTCCAAGCTTACACGACTGTGAAATATTCATCTCATGATTTACCCAGCAATGGAGGTTCATTCAAAGCGTATAGGGCTGTGAAATATTCATCACGTTTCTTTTAAATATTTGGAATTAGTCTACTGGCAGCTTGATTTCCCTTCCTGTTGATATGGTTTTTATAATTGTAGCAGTAGATAGGGATTGTGACCAAGCCACCCAATATTGTGATTATTGACACACTGAATTGTCTTGAATTTGTGAAACTCAGAAGTAGTAGATATGGTTTGTTGGGCACACTATTTATAAATCAGAAGGCAAAAAAGTTTGCACTTTACCTAGTTCCTTCTGGAATTCTGAACGAGGAAACTGTCCGTGTGATTGGTAATGGAGTTGAAGTGCATCTGCTAGGATTCTTTAAAGACATTGACAGTCTTGAATGTAGTGTCTCTTGCAAAGGAATGATATTGGAAGAAATTGACAGTCTTGATGGGCTTAGAGAAGCTGAGCTTGCTAAATCTTTCATTGGTATTACTAGAAGAGGCATTGGACCTTGTTATTCAAGCAAGGTTATCAGGAATGGCATAAGAGTAAGTGACTGGAGGCACATGGATACTTTCCCTCAGAAGCTTGATCTTTTATTGTCAGATGTAGCTTCGAGACTTAAAGGTGTTAAATTATGTATGTTGTAAGACGATTGTTGTAAAACTCTTGTTGTTTTTTCTATTTTGAAGTTGAGCATTTTTTGTTTTTCTTGTTATAGTGTTATTTGTTTAAGACTTTGGCAGATTCAATCACATTATTTAAGTGAATTTCTGTTTTTAAGTTAAGCATTTATTTTGGTTGCAAAGCAATGTGCTTAAAGATGATAAAAAAACAGATTTTGTTGCAGAACAGAAGCACCTCTAGCAAGAGCAAGCTTTGTTGCAGAAATTCCAGATTTTCCCAGAATTAACACAACGACACTTAATTCAAGCTTAACTGGTGGTGAAGGGCTGATTGTTTACTATTCAAGAACCAATCAATTTTAAGAATAAGCAGTGATTCATTTTATACTTGAACTCGTAGCAAAATGGCTTAAGTTCTAACATCTGGAACAATTGGCTGGCATTCCCAGCATAAAATATCAGTAGACTGATTCATTTCATCATTCAAAATCTATCAATATTTTTCATACTGAAACAAACCTTCGTTTACTATACTAGATGATAATCTGCATCAGGAAAGTCTAAATTGAAGTGGAAGGAACAAAAAGTATACTGCTAGATAGTTTTCTAATTTTTACATTCTTGGAATCTTCTTATTCAATTTCCATCTCCGTCTCCGTCTTCGATTGAAGTGGGAGTTGCCTGCTTCCCCTTCATCTCCGTCTCAGCGTCAGCGTGTGGGGGGAAATTAATGGGTTCGCCGACGTTGGGTCGCCGTCTTCCAAGTCGGCGGCGACGTCGATTGAGTTTTCTTGCTGCTCCATCTTCGTCGAGAGCTGAGATTTTTCACTTTGGGGAGAGCTAGCGAGTGGAAATGAGGGAGTTGGTAAGAAAATGGCGCCTTCTACTTGTTTTTTGTTTTTTGTGGTTTTTTTCTTTTTTTTTTGCAAAGTTGAATTTAAAAATCTTGCCACATCAGCATGTAGTAAGCTATGTAGTAAGGTATGGAGTACGTTTAGCTTTTTAAAGGAGAGTGCTAGACGTACTCCATACTTTACTACATAGTTTACTACATGCTGATGTGGCAGGATTTGAAAATTCAACTTTGCAAATAAAAAAAAAAAAACCCCCAAGTAAAAGGCGCCATTTTCTTACCAACTCCCTCATTTCCACTCGCTGGCTCTCCCCAAAGTGAAAAATCTCAGCTTCCGGCGAAGATGGAGCAGCAAGAAAACTCAATCGACGTCGTCGCCGGCTTGGAAGACGGCGACCCAACGTCGGCGAACCCATGAATTCCCCCCCCCCCAAACACGCTGACGCTGAGACGGAGATCAAGGGAAAGCCGACAACTGCGACGCCAGCGACAACATGGGTAAGATGTTTTCAATTTAATCGTCACTATATGGCCAGAGGTTGGAAGCTTAACTGGTGGTGAAGGGCTGATTGTTTACTGTATTGTGAAGTGGGAGGGTCGGTGTTGTGGGCTGCTGTGTGTTGTGAACTTAACTGGTCGGTTGCTGTGGGTTGTAAGGTCGGATGATCAAAAATCATTTTGTATACCAACGGATTGTTTACGTGTATATTAGAACGTCTAAGTAATGTCTCTTGCAAAGGAAGGATAATGGAAGAAATTGACAGTCTTGATGGG
>CAIGRE010308843.1:0-24365 GCA_903798275.1 Fraxinus angustifolia subsp. syriaca
ATAATTGCAGCTGAGGTCCCAAACCTTTCAAACAATGGCAGACTTTTCTCTAACATTTTCAATCGTTGCAGCCATTACCCCAAACCTTTCAAATCGTAACAGCTAATGCCCCAATGAATGATTTCCATCCAATCTGTTGTTAATTGACCAACAAATTAATTTTGACCACATTTTAATCAACTTTAAAAGGGCATAACAGTAGTTTAATATTTTCTCCATAAAATAATTAAAAATTTAAATAAATAAAATAAAAAATGAAAATCCATCTTCTTCATCAACCCTCAACCCTCTCAACCCAAAATCTAGAAATTTGCCACCAACTACCATCATAATCAAAACATACTCAACTACAAGGAAAATTCTTGACTAACAACTGAAGGAGACTTAAAAATTTCACATGCCACTAGAAACTACTAAATATCACCCTGGATCATATATTACTAGCATTTAGAAACTAGAAATATTCTATGGAGTCAAGAAATTTAGGGTCGAAATCCACTGGATCAATTGAGAAATCCAAATCTTCGAAAGGGGAGTTAGTGACAGATGCTAGATTCGAAATTATCTCACTGAAACTCGATTCTGAAGTTTGAAAATTGTGATGAATCTCAAAATTGTTCATCCTCTAGAAATATGACTTGGATGTAGTTGGAGATAAAAATAGAGGTGAATAACCTGTCGAGAAATTGCATTCCTTTATAGGCCTTGGAAAGATTTCAAAGGAAGGGAAAATTTCTTCCTTTGTACCCAATTCCTGAGTTTCATTTTTAAGAATGGTCATATTTCATTTTTTTTATTTGTTTTTCTTTTTTGGATTTGGATTTAAGTTTTTAATTATTTTATGAAAAAATATTAAAGTACTGTCTTGCCTTTTAAAAATTGATTAAAATGTTGTCAAAATTAATATTTTTGGGTCAACTAATGACAGATTGGATGGAAACCGTCCATTAGAGTCTCAACTGTTACGATTTAAAAGGTTAGGGGAAAGTTTGCCGTTGTTTGAAAGGTTTGGAGTCTTAGCTGCAATTATCCCACAAAATTATTTTATCTGGAGAATTTGTGGATAAAACATGTTTGAAGAAAAAATATGCTTTTAAAAATAGGGATCAAATATTGGCGAAATGGGCAATTTTACAAAGACTGGTTTGGATTTAAAAAAGTACAAATCTAGATTTTAAGAATTATTTGACATTGTAAACACAGCATCGAGCCCACAAACAACAAATTTGAAAAACGAGAACTTTCAATAGTTCGAACATCATAAAATAGGTAGTTTAACATTATCAGCACTTAAAAAATAGGAATCTTTAAAATGACACGTTCAATAAATCCAACCACCGTGATCTTGACTTTAGTACATCTTCCATCTAATGAATTTCTAAGCCAATTGCCAATCCATATTGTCGCACATTGATCCCATGGCATTTCTTGGTGTTTTGATGCATTCAGTCAATCATTATTTGTTATTCATCATCTAGAAGGTCTACCTCATCAACGCCCTTGTCGTTATCAACTTTCTAAAAGGCCTCATTGATATCCATAGACCTTTTGAGGAAATTGTGTACCGCCATGGTTGTAACATGATAGCTATATGTGCTCTAAAGGAGTAATGCTCCTTGGCAAAAGCCATCAATTTTCTTTAAGTTTCTGGACTGAAGTTATCTTATAAGAAATATAGAAAATCTTTAGGAATGATTGATATAACGTTTTTAATAAAGTATAAGGAGTGTCATCCTAATGTATATGGTGGTTGATCCGTTGTCACTGTATTTATTGTATAACAAACTTAGTGACATGAAGCTTCAATCTATAGAATGAGATTTTTTATCCGATGGATACCACATCGGCTAGAACACTATAAATAGGTGGTTGTTATAAAGTAAAAGGGACTTTTGGATTAGAAATAATCATTTTGAATACTGAAACATAAGAAAATATTCAAGAAAAATATTCTCAAGATAACTCCTTGTTTATTCCATATTTGTTAGCCAAATCCTAATTTATTTATATTTTATTGGTGATTGTTTTATTAGTGTAATCATTTTAATCTCTATTGTCGGTACCCGAACATCTATCTCTCTCTCGCCGTAAAGCATCTCTCGCGTTCATGTCTTCTTCCTTTCTCGTCGGTCATCCGGTCAAAGCACTCCAGAATTTGCTTGGATAGGCGCGGGTGGGCCTGGTATCTGTTGTCCACATTGGCGTTATGTTTTTTGGGGGCAATAGACCCCATCAATCGTCTCAATATATATACATACATCATGAACTTGAAGGTTGCACCTGTGTAGTAATATGCAATGCCTTTCCTCAAACCCATTCGAATGTAGCTAGAGATTGGTTCTCTACATTAGAACCCAAATCCATAATTTTTCTTTACACTTTCTTTGCAAGTAGCAAGCGTATCGGAAGACAACGGAATCACTCATGTAAATGCGTCAATGGCCAAACAAAATGTTTTATAATTTCATGACGAGATTTAATAAGGAGAGGCTCCAATACCTGACCTACATATTATAGCCGATGTATCAGCATTAACATATGTCGTAAGGTGTGAGGCATTCAAAATATCGTTGTCAAAGACTCCTCTAAAACGATGACTGAGTTGTTAAGCCATGGTAAAAAGTACATTAACATGGAAGAGATCATGAACCCAAGAATAGGTGGCCCGACCCCAGATAAAGTTAAACGAAAGAGACATAATAAGTGAAACCCTTGGCAAGACATTACACGCCTCAATACTTCCAAATGTAACATTGTAATGGGAATCAAAGATCTTAAAGAGCTCAAGTGGCCTCCTAGGATGCAGGTTCCTCTGGCAACTCGAGATTGAAACAAGTAATGTGATTTTCATTGGGATCATGGACATATTATAGATAATTGTTATGCCCTATAGTAGGAGATCGAGGCTCTTATCAAAAAAGGATTTCTAGGTGCTTATATAAGCCATGACAAATAACCCAAAAATGATCAATATTATAATTAGCCTTAGGGGGAGACTCCAACATCAGTTGTAAACTATATGCACCGATAATATACTTCTGCATCAAGAACAAACCTTGATACGATGGAGGGTATCATGTTTAGATTAAAGGACTAAGAACGTGTTTCGTATTTTCATGATGATGCCTTGCTCATAACAGTTATCGTGGTCAATTTTGAAGTAAAAAGTGTATTGGTGGATAATGGGAGTGTAGCTAATGTACTATCTTACGAGGCCTACAACAAGATGGGAATTTCGATCAAGCAGCTAAAGTAAGTCAAAACTCCCCTCCAAGGATTCGGGGGAGGAGTCATTGAACTTTCCTTAACCCTTGGAACATACAAGAACAAGTGACACTCATCATAGCCTTCCATGTAGTGTAGGATTCTATGGCCTACAACGCTATCCATGGAAGACCTCTGCTAAATAAGATTAGAGCTATTGTATCCACCTTCCACCTTGCCATAAAATTCCCTACAAGTAATAGTATAGTAGTTGTACGTGGAGATGAAACAGTCGTTAGACATTGCTATGTCACCAGTGTTTGTGGAATGAACAAAGACGTCATGCAGTTATCAACCCTTGAGCCCGAGCCCGAGCCCGAGTACCATGGGAGACTTTCCCCAGTGGAGGAGTTAGTAGAGGTCGAGGTCGAGCTGGGAAAAAGGGTGACCGTTGGTCGAAGTGTTGAAACTTCACTTATAGGCGAGCTCATTAGCTATTTTTCACGCAACATTGATGTCTTCATGTGGAAAGTGGAAGACATGCCTGTGTTTGATCCTAAGATTGTAGTTCACAAGCTCAATGTTAATTCTGAAGCTAGACCAGTTAAACAAAGAAAGAGGTAGTTTGCACCTGAGAGGCAAGAGATCATTCGTGAAGAAATTAGTAAGCTTGTTAAAGCTATGTTCATTAAGGAAGTTCAATATCCATATTGGCTCACAAATGTTGTTCTTGTTAAAAAGGCCAATGGTAAGTAACGTGTATGCATCGACTTCACCGATCTCAACAAAGCTTGTCCCAAGGATAACTACCCCTTATCGTAAATCGATAACCTCCAGGACATCGCGTTGGGCCATAAATTTTACAATTTTCTCAATGCATTTTCGGGTTATCATTAGATCCTCATAGCTAAGGAAGATAAAGAGAAGACGTTTTTCATGGCTAAGTCTGCCATCTATTGTTATAGGGCTATATCGTTCAGATTAAAAAATGTTGGAGCAACATACCAAATGGTAATTAATAAGGTATTTACTAACTTGATTGGCAAGAACATTGATGCCTATGTGGATGATATGGTAGTAAAAAGCAAACAAGCATGAGACCATATCTCAGATCTCGAGAAAGTACTCGGTATACTACGAAAGTACTGAATGAAACTGAATCCAAGTAAATGCACAATTGGAATGGTATTAGGTAATTTCTTGGGCTTCATGATCACCCATAGAGGAAAATAGGCCAACCTTGACATCTATGGAGTTACCTAGAAGCAGGAAAGACGTGAAAAAGTTAACAGTTTGGATTGTAGCTCTAAACATGTTCATGTTACGAGCCGTGGATAGGTGCTTTCAATTTTTCAAAGCTTTAAAGGGTAATCAGAACTTTGGTTGGAATGAAGAATGTAAGTTAACCTTCCAAGAGCTCAAACAAACAAACATTTGTTGTACCTCCGATTCTTACAAAACTAGAGCCTGATGACACCTTGTTATTGTATTTGCTAGTTTCTGAAAATGCAATGAGCGGAGTATTAGTGAACGAGGTCATAATATTCAGAAACTGATCCACTATATGAGTAAAGTACTTCTTGATGCTGAAACTTAGTACACATTAGCTGAACAACTTGCTCTAGCCTTAGTTGTAGTGGCAAAGAAATTACAACAATATTTCCAATCTCATCACATTGTTGTGCTAAAAAATCAACCATTAAGGTACATACTTCAAAAGCCCAATGCGTCAGGAAAATTATTGAAATGGGTAATAGAGCTTGGTGAATTTGACATAGAATTTAAACCTAGACCTTTAATAAAAGCAAGGGCCTTGGTTACTTTATAGTGAAACTCATCCCAAGACCTCGAGGGCAAGGAGAACTTACCCTGAGCTTGAACAATAACACTTGGGAGATTTTTGTAGATGGCACATCAAACTCCTCGAACTTGGGTACAGAGGTCTCACTTAATAGGCCTAACAAAGTTCTAGAGATTTAACGTTCACTTATGTTTGAACTTGAAGCTACTAACAATGAAGAAGAATATGAGGCCATTATCATAGCTTTAGAGCTTGCTTACAAACTTGAGCTTGAACATATCAAGATTTTTTGCGATTCATAGTTAGTCGTAGGTCAAATTGATGGCACCTTTGAACGAAAAGATGAACAAATGAGCTTGTATTGTTTGAAAGTTCATGATCTACAAATGCGCTTCAAAAGTTGTGAGATATTAAAAATAGCTCGAGCTAATAATTGTAAAGTCGATGCCTTGTCCAAACTTGTTTTCATGGGGACTGATGGCCTTGATAGGATAGTCAACATCAAAATGGTTATAGAATTGTCAGAAGTCGAGTGTCATGGATATTGACCATGAACCATCTTGGATGGACCCTACCATCAACTTTCTAACGAACGAGGAATTGTCGGTGAATCCTCGAGTATCCAGAAGCATTCGCTCAAAAGTACCAAGGTATTGCATGGTTAGGGAAGTTCTATTTTGCAAGAGTCTTATTCTTCCATATATTCTGATACCTTAGATTTCAGAATTAACCCAAGGCTAGCTGAGGTCCATGATGGGATATGTGGGAACTACCAAAGAGTGCAAGCTCTTGCCTTCAAATTGATCAGGTATAGATGTTATTAGCCTACTATGAAAAATGATGCAACATAGTACGTCAAAATAGGTGATAAGTGTCAGAGGTTTGACAATGTCATCCATCTACCAACTGAAAAACTTATTCCTATTCATTACACGGTCACTTTAAACAATCGGGTGTAGACATCCTTGGAATTTTCCCTCTGGCAAGAGGCCAAATGAAGTTTATTGCTATAGCTGTGGAGTACTTTACAAAGTAGGCAGAGGCAAAGCCTCAAGCAATAATTTCAAATCCCAAGCTTAGATGATTCATTTGATTATCTACATGTTTAGCAAATTGAAGGTATTGATAATATAGACAACGGCCGATAGTTTGATAATTCTCTCTTTAAAACTTTTTGTACAAACCTCGGGATACAACATCACTTAACACTAGTATTGGTCCAACAAAGTAATGGCTTGGCTAGGGTAACCAATCCGATTATACTAGAAGACCTCCTAACAAAGATATGAGATGCTAGAAGTACTTGGCTCAATGAACCTTCCATACTCTGAACTTGTCTCACATGACAACAATAGGCGAAACCCTTTTCATGCTAGCATTTAGTATTGAAGAATTTAGCATTAAAGTTACGTTTTGGCCCCGAGTTAGAACACACTATTGAACATCTTGACCTGTTGGAGAAAGTCCGTGAATAGGTCACCATAAGGGAAGCATCGTACTAGAGTAGAATAGCAAAACACTTTAACGATAGATTTAAGCCAAGAAGGTTTAGGGTGTGAGACTTATTGTTGAGAAGAGCAGAAGCAGTTGGCTATACCATTAGTAAGTTAGGAACAATCTAGGAAGAACCCTTCAAAGTAATCTGACAAGTCTATGGTGGATCGTACTTCCTAAGAGACAACTCGATGAGACAACTTCCAAGGCCTTGGAATGTTGATAATCTAAAAATTTATTACAAGTAGTTGGCTCAACCTTGCTTATTAGCTATTTAATCTAGTTTACTTTTAATTGGGCTTGCATGCCCTATGCAATTTTCTTTTCATAGACAGTTTAATTTGTCAAGGCCTACGAGACTACATTATTTCTAGAAGATATGAAAGTTTATATAGAGTAACAATTGGGATTACCCAACAATTTGTTTTTAGAAAGAGTTAACCTAAATTTCGTGCACACAAAGATAGTGCATTGGGGATTGATTCCAAGATATGATGTACTGTTCGAAGTTATAAAGCGAGTGGGGAAAGCTTCTTACCTATTGAATTTTCTAAAAAGACTTCTAGGTATATCTTGCTTTTCATTTTAATTATTTGAAACATTTTTATGAGGATCAGTCAGGTAATTGGGAATAGGCTAAAACAGTTACTCCAATGGTGCGGGAATGGATTGAAATGGAGATACCTAGAGTTCTTGATTGCAAGGTTTTGTGCAAAGCAAAAATAACAGGTCAACTAATTTCTTAATGCAGGAGAAATGATGTTGTATAGAAGTGCTATTTGTGAAAGAGAAATTATACTTTGGCAAATTGAAAAAGAAATTGAAAACTATTTATGTTTCCCCTGGCCACTAAGGTTCTAGTCCAAGCATACATGGCAATCATGTGGAGGCATGGGTCAAAAGGAAAGATAGGTTGATCAAAGGGCTTCAGACTAGGAACGGTTCCCAAGATGATATATTATTTGACGAATGGTTGACGTGATAACTTGTAGCCAATTATGTCAAATCTTGTCAGCCTAATTAATTATGTACACCGACACATTCCAAAGGGCAACTCCTCTTCCCTGCAAACTCAAGTGCTACCTATGGAAAGTGGATGATGGGATAGCTATGATAAGACATCATATAGGTCTGGTGAAGCCACATCTGCTTGATCCAATAGTCAGGCTACGATTTTAACACTATAAATACCAATCCTTGTAACACTTTGAAACTAACGCAACTCTTTACACTTAAAGTTATTCTCGATCTTCTTTCTTGCTTATTTTACATCCTCGTTTGCTAAGTCTAGATCATCTTGTTTTAGTTGAATTGCCAGTGATTGATTATTGATATGCAATCATCTTCAAATGTACTACTCAGAATATTTTTTTCTTAAGTCATAGAGCATCTCCCACGTATATATACACTAATCTTCTCCAGCCAAGTCGTCGATAAAAATGTATTGGAATTTGCTTGTATTGATGCGATTGGGTTTGACAATTGTTGTCCACGTCATCTTTGAGTTTAACAAATTGACACCGTCTATGGGAATCCACACATTCAACCATGATAAAACCCATGGAAAAAGCTATCAAAAATATATTTGATGAAAATGAGATGTTCTTGAAGAAAGAACACCTAGAACCCATCATGATGATGCTTCTTGTAGACGGGAAAATGATGGGGAAAGGTCTAGAGAAGGGCAAAGGCAAAGAAGGGATCCTTCAGCCTACACAAGTCATGAACACATTCAAGAAATAGATACAATCTTTGGAGGCCTGTATGCTGGAAGAAAAACTAGAAATGCACAAAGAAACTACATGAGGGAGGCCAAGAACCCCCAATGCAGAGCCTCATTGTCGACAGCAAGTATCTCCAATCCAAAAAGGAGATGCAACCTATTACCTTTACCCAAGAAGAAGCTGCAGGTTTACACTACCCCTACTGCAATGCTTTAGTTGTAAGGGAAGTTGTTGCGCGCAATGGTTTAAAATGAATGTTGGTGAACAATGAGAGTTCTTTCAATAAAATATTTGGAGCTAACTTTGATAAAATGGTTGTGGATCATGAACTGACCCCTATTACTTTTCTACAGTATGGGTTTATGGGAGACAACATCATTCCAAGAAAAAAATCACTCTTACGGTTGAGATGGGAGCAGAGCCCCAAGTGGCCCATCACTTCATAGAATTCTTGATAGTGTACAACCGTTCAATCTATCATGGAGTTTTAAGGCAACTTGCTCTGAAAAAAATTATGGGCAGTCACGTCTATCCACCATTTTTGCATGAAGTTCCCAACTTAAAATGGCATATCCACAATCCAAAGAGATCAGATAGGTTCAAAGGAGTGTTACTTGAACTCTTTAAGGAAGGTCGAACTGCAAGACGACAATGTAATTCTAGTAGATATTGATAGGGTAACCCTTGAATAAGGGTAGACTCCTAAACATGGGAAATATGTTGAAATGTTAGACGCCCGTCTTTGGAGAGATAGACTTCCTTGAAGAAGGGAGAGCTATTGAAAAAATGGCTAAGTTTGATGATTTGGATACTCGCGTCGTCAAATGTGAACCTCAAGTGGCCACAGTTGAGGAGTTGGAAAGTTTTTCCAATGGATCTCCAGGATTCCTCCAAGTCCATGTAGGTTGAAAAACATCTGCCAACATAGGCTAAGGATGAGTTGAAGTACTTCATATATATAAAAACTTAAATGTCTTTGCTTGGAAGCATGAAGATATGGTCAGCATTGATCCTAATGTTAGATACCATCACCTGAAAATTAATCCTAATTTTGCCCCACATCAAAAGAAGAGGGGAGCCCTCAACCCATAAAGGTATGAGGCCCTGAAGGACAAAGTGAAAAAGCTGATTGGTAATTACTTCTTTAGAGAGGCAACTTATCAAAAGTAGATCTCCAACCCCGTACTTGTTAAGAAACATAATGGTAAGTGGATAGTATGCATTGATTTCTACAACCTCAATCAAGCTTACCCAATTGTAGTTTCTTTCCTTCCACCAATAGATCAACTTGTTGATTCCATCATTGGACATGAATTGATGATCCCCATGTACACAGCTAGTGAAGGGTATACATCATTTATAATAGACATATGTCTCTACTACTAAAGGTGATGCCCTTTGGGTTGAAAAATGTTGGGGCCACATATCAGAAACTCATCAACAATATGTTTGTCAACCTTAAACAATGAAGGTCTATGTAGATGACATACTAGTAAAGAGTCTCAGAACAAGAGAACATGTGAAGCACTTAGACAAAGCTTTCTAGATATTCAAGATGTACTTGATGAACTTGAACTCTCCTTAAGTGCATGTTTTGTGTCGCTTCTGAAACTTTTTTAGGCACATTGTCAACCAAAGGGCATAGAGGCTAATCCTGAGAAAGTTAATGCCCTGATTGAGATGAGCTTTCCCCGAAAGCCTAAAGAAATGCAAAGCCTCATAGGACACCTAGAAGCCGCTTCCTTTTAGAGACAACTAATAAGTGTCTTTCTGTCTTCAAGGTTCTAAAGGGAAGGAAGAAGTTCCAGTGGATACAAGAGTGCGAAGAGGCATTTCGAGGACTAAAGAAGCACTTAGGACATGCACTCCCCATCCTAAAACCTAAAGATGACAAACTCCTACAACTATACTTGTCAGTATTTGCCGATGCCGTCAGTTTGGAGCATTTAAGAGAGAAGGGTGATCACCATTTTCTCGTTTATTATGTAAGCAAAGTATTTTTGCCAAAATAGACCTGCTACCTAGACATGGGAAAATTAGGTCTTGACTTGATCACAACCTCTAAAGCTAAGACTATTCTTCCAAGCCCACAACATACATGTTCTAACAACCTTTGTGCTGAAACAAATACTTTAGAAACCAGATACCTTTGGGAATGCATGAAATGGGCTATGGAGCTTAGCAAATTCGATATTTTTTCAAGACAAAAAAGGCTAAAGAGACAAGCACTTGCAAATTTCATCACAGAATTCACCAATACTCCTAAAGTGGAGAAAGTAATGGAGCCATCAAAACTGCCACGTCACAAAATTAATTGTACAGTAAGGTTTAGGTTCATAGCTACCAATAATGTAGAAAAATATAAAGCTCTCTTAGCTGGCCTCAGATTAGCCCAAAAAAAAAATGCAAGTGAAAAGGTTAATTATCAGCAGTAACTCCTAACTGGTGGTTAGCTAGGTTATGGCAATTTTTTGACCACAGATAAAAGCATGGCCACATATCTGAAGTTGGTGGTGGACCTCGTTCCATCCTTTGAAAAGTCCGAGTTAGCAAAAATCCCACACATGGAAAATACACATGATGTTGCTCTCTCGAAGTTAGCAAGTCGTAAAGATTCCAAGCTACTTACTGTGGTACCTATAGAACATCTCCCTAAACCCTCCACTACTAATGGTGAAGATGTGATATGGTTTGAGGGCACGCCTCTCTAGATGCAATCCAACGTAGCGTACTTCAAAGATCAAGCCATACCTACTGATAAAGAGGAAGTGCAGAAGCTCAGAAGGAGGGCAAAACACTTCGTATTTTAAGATGAATTGCTGTATAAAAAAAGGTTTCACCCTACCTTTTCTCCAATGCATAGGAGGTGAACAGACCACCTACGTTATTCGAGAAATTTATGAAAGGTTTGTAGTAACCATTCGGGAGGACAAGCTCTATTGAGATAAGGATACTATTGGGCTATCTTGAAAAATGATGCATAGTAGTTTGTGAAAAGATGTGACAAGTGCCAATGCTTCTCGACAATATAAGGGCAACTTTCCCAGAAGCTAACTGTCATCTCTAGCCTTTGGACATTTTCCAAGTAAGGAATTGATCTCATAGGACCCCTACGTAAAGTAAAAGTTAGTGCTAGCATTACCATCATTGCTACTAATTATTTCACTAAATAGGTGAAGGCAAAGCTTCTGGCTAAAATAATCGAGGCCAACACTTCCAATTTTTTATGGGAAAACATTATTTTTCGGTTTGGTGTTTCCCACTCAATCGTAGCTGACAATGTGCAACAGTTTGATAACAAGAAAATCAGGGACCTATATAAAGAACTTGGAATCTTGAAGCACTTCTCTACCCTTCCCCCCAATCCTCAGGCCAATGGGCAGGTAAAAGTTGTCTTCAAAACAATCAAGTACACCCTTAAAATGATGTTGGAAGCCTCTAAAGGGGCATGGGTCAATGAACTATCCCATGTCTTATGGGCTATCCAGACTACTAGTAGAATTGAAATAGGAGAATTTTTTTTCTATGACTTATGGAGCAAAAGCCACAAGTCTGGTCGAAGTAGGTCTATAATTTCCTCTTCGCTTACAAATTAATAAAGTATCCAATGACGAGTTGAGAATATGTGAGCTCGATTTCTTCGATGAAAGGATGAACATATCTCAAGTAAAATTGATTGTTTACCCAAGAAAAATGACTCGATACTACAATTTTAAGATAAAAAAAGAAATCATTTTGCAAAAATGACCTTGTGGTTTGAAAGGTATTCGTTTCCTCCAAAGAACCAGAAGTAGGGACCATTGGCCCCAACTAGAAGGGCTCATACCGTATCAAAGAATAATTTCGACCTAGAATTTATAAAATCCAAAGTTTAGATGGGAAGGCACAACCTCATTCTTAGAATGAGGAACACCTAAGGAGGTATTATTAATGACATTTAAAAGTTTTTAATATATGTACAGTTTGTTAAATTCAGTGAAAGCAGCATTATTAAATTTTTCAAGTAAACACTTTCCATGGACAAAGCCATGGGAAAAGCTTTTTGCAGGGATAAACTATCTGATCCCATACTTGGGAAACTAAAGTAAAAATATAAATGAAATCCTAACACTTGTATAAATATTGATTGAAATCTTAGTAAAGGTCGAAGTACATAGGAAGCAGTAACACGTCGAAAAGCGGTGTTATAAGTAAATAGTAAAGTGACAATACATGTGTAAAAGAAAACATATTTCTTTAAAAAATTCATAATTACTTGGGGGTCGAAGCTAATTACATTGAAAATGTAAAAATAAAAAGCCTAACAGCTAAGAAGGTAGAGAAGAGGCTATAAAAGAAACGATGGCATTGAGACCAACCACCTCAAAGGTTGCATTGTCACTCCTAGTCTCATCTTCTTCAAGTTCTATCACATGGCTACCATTTGCTAGAGTTTGCTAGTATTTCACCAAGCGTTGATACTCCTCCATTAAGTGAAAGTTGGTAAAGTACTACTATACAACATCAACACCAGCAACCACCCTAACCTCTTCAATGAGGATAGTAATTCTAGATCCGAGTTCTCCCACTTATTGCTTAAAGCAACATTCTTCTTATTTGATCTCTCCATGGCCTCATCAACTATCTTCTGATGAGTATCTTTGGTCTCTACTCTCTTGGTAAGAGAAGCTACTTCACTTTTGAGACAAGTGCACTTCTTTCTTCAAATTCTCAGTCTCTGCTGAAGCAGAGGAAAGTTTTGTATCCTCTTCAATCTGTCGCTTCTTAACGTCCTCAGTGTTAGCTTTGACATTCTTGGTCTCCTTCTCAACCTTGGAAGCCTCATTCAAAAACTCTTTATTTTTCTTCTGAAGGTTTTTAGAGAGGACTTAGCCTCTATAACAATTCCAAATGCCCTCCCCATCTTGCTTACCATGGTAGCTAACCTATCCACCATATCACTGGACTCTACAAAGGTCTACCACCTATTCGTCTAGTACTTATGAAATGTGGTAGTAGCTATTTGGATTTCTAAAGGTAGCATGTATAGAGAGCCACCAGAGCTAAATCATCGCTCCTATTGGACAAGGAAACCTTGGTCCTAGGAAGTGTTGTATTTGAAGCAGTCGACGTGTTACTTGACGTCCTCTCCCTCTTCGAAGACTTTTACCATAAAGGCTCTACGACAGTTGGCCTTTTCTACCCCCTCTTGTAACAACAATGAGGTTGTTATTAATTTTTAACCCCACTTCCCGGTAGAAGAGAACATATATTTCTTCTTGGGGGACCTCGTCTACCTTTCTTTCCCCCTTATCCTTCAAGAGGGTTGTGCCTCATCCTCATGACATGCGGCCTCTTTGCTAATTTCTCTACTTAGTCCCTTACTTGCTTGGCAGTAGTAGATGAGGGCTTAAACCTCTTCTTCCAAGTTGTGGAGGTTGCAGCTAGGATGGAAGCCATATTAGGGGATTGGTAAAGCCGACTAAAGCCCGCACTCCGCATCATTGTCACACCTCAAACGGACTAACCAATAGGACTAACTGAAACTATTTTCGAAGTGATAAGTCTATAAGATATCCAAAACCTGACTACCACGAACCACTCCACTTCAATCCTATGTACTAAGAGATTTTTTATGCAAAGATTTCAAAAATCAAATCCTTAGACTGATTGATGGGACATGTGGCAGAATCCAAAATGTCAAGTCATGTATTATTGAGTTAAGAAGCATTAAATACTCACCTTCCTATGGATTGAAGGATTGACACATATGAAAGGACGACTTGTCCAAAATTTGAAGCCACGTGCTCCACATCCAATGGTTCACCTCTCACCTTTTTTTCATTATAAATACCCACACTTGCACCATGGAAAATGAGAGCTCTCAGTCCTGGAGAAAAGATAACACTAGCTTTTTACCGTATCCTTGTCCATACACATTTACATCAATAATCACATTATGGTGATCACCACCACCACCACTAGACATCCCAACTTCGGTTTACCAACTTACTAACTTGACCATCAGAGTATTCACAGCCACTTCCACCCTCACTAGAAAAGGCTACAAGTGACTAACAGTGTGTTACCACATGTAGGAAGGAGCTTACGTAGAGCTATATCCTGTTGGCCACGTGTTTAAGTTACTTTTTGAGGTCATTAGAAATCATAGAGAATTCAAGATTTTATGGGAGCTTGATTTCTTTTTTGGAAAAGTAGAGAAATGGTTTATTCAAGATTTGGCCTTTTATAGGCAAGGGTCCTCAACGTCAACCGTTGGATCTTGATCCAAAGCATCCCACCATTCATTTAAAAGTCAATTTGAGCCACCCACAATGTCTGTCATTTCATATTCAATAGTTTAGATCAGAGCATTGGATTTACGCACGTGTATGCATCTCCACCCCAATAACACACATACAACATTCATCATTGCTCATTAAATGTAGCAATGGTTATGTGTTTGGAAATTTGAACTGTCTCAATTGTCTTTTCTTGAAAACATACAAGATAGCAAATCATATGGGCGCAATAATTGAGGACGCTTTGTTTTCCTAATGTTTCAAAAGCATACAAATTTAGAATTAACACAGAAGCACTCTATTTCAACTCCATGGGCAGTTGAAGCCATTTGAAATTTCTTCAAGGTAGATAGCCTTGACAAAGGACCTCGGCTACTATTTCAAAATTTCATTTTTCCATACGTAGATAGCTTCGACCAAAAGTACCTCAATTGTTCCTTCAAAATTTCTTTTTCAAAAATAGACAGCTTCAACCAAAAGGACCTCAACAGCTCTTGCATAATTCAAAATTTTCAAGATACACAGTTTTAGCAAAAAACATTTTTATGCAAATCTCAAGTATTACATAAATATTCATACTTGGACTTGAGACACTATTGTATTGGGTGAATAAAATCTAATAAGACAAATCAACCATTGCGAGAAGAGGGTCATCCCAATTGGATAATATTTTCAAACAAAGTCCACACATTATATAAATAATAATACTTGGACTTGGGGAACTATTGTTACGCCTCTCAACTGAGGCTCTAGTCCAAGCATACGTGGCAACCACGTGGAGGCATAGGTCAAAAGGAAAGATGAGTTGACCAAAGTCAGTAGACCGAAGCACACTAATTAGCTGAAGCCCTCCATCCCAAACTCCCACCCTCCAAAGGGCTTCGAATTAGGAGTGGTTCCCAAGAAGATCATAGTATATGGCGAATAATTGATGTGACAACCTGTAACCTAATTAAGTCAAATCAGTCAACCTAATTATTTATGTACACTAACACACTCCAAAGGGCGGCTCATCTTCATCGCACACGCAAGTGCAACATATGGCAAATGGATGAAGCCACGTCTGCTTCATCCAACGGTCAAACTACTATTGTAACACTATAAATACCAATTTTTGTAACACTTTGAAACTAACACAACTCTTTACACTTAAAGTTATTCTCAATCTTCTCTCTTGCTTATTTCACATTTTTGTTTGCTTGAGTTTAGATCATCTTGTTTTAGTTGAGTTGTTTGAGATTGATTATTAATATACAAACATATTTAAATATACTGTTGGTGTCTGAACATTTTTGTCTCACATCATAGAGCACCTCCACGTCTATATATAGTATTCTTCTTCGGCCAATTCCCTGGTCAAAATGTGTTGGAATTTGCTTGTGTGGATACGAATGAGAAGAAAAAGAGAATAGAAGAAAGTAAGAAGAAAGCTTAAATTGATATGTCTCTTATTCAATAATTGACAATGTGAACCAATATGCATTACTAAGGAATATTTAAACTAGTAATAAAATGAAATGAATCCATAAAATCTGGTGCAAAATGGTCCTCATATCTCAGATTTACTTGCTTTTGACAGCTTTACATTAGAATCTTCCATATTATCAGAAACTTGTAAATATTCTGATTTTTCCTGATTTTTGGGACTTGCTAGATCATCATTTTGGTTTTAAAATATTGTCGTTAGAGCTCCAATACCCCTCAACGTCTCTCCACTAATTTTGGCAATATTGTGAGAATCTTTACATTTTTTCTCCAAGAATCTTGTGCTTCCTTATTGAGTGTACTGAGCTCTTTTTTTTTCTCCAAGAATCTTGTGCTTCCTTATTGAGTATGCTGAGTTGTGGTTTGCTACTGAGATGTGGTTTGCTAATACCCTCTCGCAAACTTTTCCGAGGTTGGAGGTAAAGTTTGTTTCGTAAATATTGAAAGGCTACTTTTGACATTGGTTTTGTGAAGAGGTCAGCCACTTGGTTATAAGTGGAGATATGTTGAGTGATAAGCTATCCACGCGCAACTTGTTCTCGCACAAAATGATAATCCAACTCTATGTGTTTGCTTCGGGCATGAAATACAGGGTTAACTATCATATAAAGAGCACCGAGATTGTCACAGTAGAGTATGGAAAGAGATGTTATTGTAATTCAAAGACCTATGAAGATGAATGTAATCTAAGTGAGTTCGGCTGCTGTGTTAGCCATGGCGCGGTACTCAGCTTCCGTGCTTGATCACGAAATGGTATATTGTTTTTTTTACATACCACAAGATGAGGTTCCTGCCAAGGAATGTACAGTAGCCCATGGTTGATCATCTTGTAGTAGGACACCCTGCCCAATATGTATCTCAGAAAGCAAAAAGATCAAGTGTACTATATGAGGAAAAATGTAAATCCATTTCAGTTATTCCTTTGACATATCGTAAGATACGTTAAACCATTTTTAAGTGTGTCATTGTGGGAGAATGCATGAATTGGGATACATAATTAACACTAAATTAAATATCTGGGTGAGTAAGTGTAAGATATTGTAATGCTCCTACAAGACCTCTATAGTAACTTGGGTCTTCCAAGACAATTTCGTTGGAAGAAGTTTTGGTTTTAGCTTCAAGAGGCGTACTCATTGTCTTGCAATCTACCATATTGGAGCGTTTAAGTATGGTTAGGGCGTAGTGAGACTGAAATAGATGAAGCCCTTTATTTGTAGTCGTGATTTCTATTCCAAGAAAGTGATGAATTGGTCCCAAATCTTTCATTGCGAACTTACTGCTTAATAACGCAATGAACTCTGGAGTAGTTCCTGTAAGCAATATTTCATCCACATAAAGTAGTAAGATTAGTGAACCGAATTCAGAGTGAAAAACAGATAATTAAGGATCGGCCAAACTACAAGAAAATCACTCAATTGATCCAACCAAGCACGTGGTGCTTGTTTTAACCTATAGAGTGCTTTTTGTAGTTTACATACATATGTTGGATGTTCTGGATCTGCCAGTCCTGGTGGTTGCTACATATAAAGATCTTCAGAAATTAGGCCATGTAAAAAAGTATTTTAACATCTAGTTGTTGAATAGACCATCGCTTAACAAGAGCGATAGTTATAATCATCCGAATTGTTCCTAGTTTGATCACAAGAGAAAAGGTCTCAGTGTAGTCTACTCCATCAACTTGATCCTTTTGCAACCAACCGCGCTTTGAGTCTATTTAAAGTCTCATCAGGCTTGATTTTTGACTTGAATACCCATTTTGAACTAATGGCATTCATGTTAGATGTGCGAAGAACGAGTTTCCATGTGTTGTTTTGATGAAGAGTAGCAAGCTCTTCAATCATTGCTACTTTCCAACCAAGGTGTGCTAAGGCTATTTTGATATTTTGTGGCTCACGTGGTACATTGGCGAAGTTGATTGTGGTCAAGGCATACTTAGGGTTGGGTTTTACCACACTGAGTCTTGCTCTCGTGACCATGGGATGTATGTTTCCTGAAGGGACAGGTGCTGGATTTGGTGATCTTGTCGATGTGGTATTTATAAGCCTTATGTTTTTCACTGTAGCCTACAAAGATGCAAGGGAGCGTTTTAGGATCAAATTTGTGACGTCGTATGTCCTAAGTGTAGGGAAAACACTTAGATCCAAAGGTGCAAAGTGATGAATAGACCGTATGCTTTCCATGGAATGCAAAATATGGGGTTTCAAAATTAAGAGTTGATTAGGGTAGTCGATTCATGAGATAAACCGCTATGGAAAAAGCTTCTACCCATAAAATAAAGGCGCACCACAATGAAACAACATAGTCATACCTAATTCTCTTATAGTTCTATGTCGTCTTTCAACCATAGCAGTTTGCTCGAGAGTATATGGAACTGATAATTGGTGAACAATGCCTGTTGAAAGAAAGTGAGTTGATAGTTTGGAATTAACGAACTCACCTCCTCCATCGGAATGAAAGATTTTTATGCTTGTTGAATTGTCTAGCAACATATTTTTCAAAGGTTAGATATGCATTGAAAAAATCAGAGTTTTGCCGTAAAGGAATAATCCATGTATACTTTGAAAAATCATCAACCAAACTAGCATAATATCTGAATTTTGTAATAGAAAGAATAGGAGCAGGTCCCCACAAATCAAAATGAATTTTCTCAAAAATCCTTATACTCGAATGTTCCGAACAGGAAAAAGGTAAACAACTAAGTTTTCCTAGTTGACAACTATCACAAAGGAGTTGTGATTTTGTTGTCCCTACAACATCAATTAACCCTTTATTTTTTAACATTTGCAAGGCCGAAGATTGAGGGTGGCCGAGGCGTTGATGCCAAATTTCTGCCATGCCAGACTTGAAGCGATTAGAAAAACAGAGTTCTGGTGAAGAAAATAGGACATAGAGATCACCCTTGCGTTTCCCTAACATCATTGCTTGTCCTGTTTCCCGTTCCTTTACACAAAAATCCACATTAGAAAATTCACAATTAACTGGAAACTGAGTGGTTAGCTGACTTACAGAGAGCAAATTCCTTTTTAGATTAGGAACTAATAACACATCATTTAGTGGCAAGGTTGATTTTTTTTTGTTTTATATAAAAGTCTCAAATTGCAAGAATTGGCATGAAATTTCATTCTGTGTCTGCTATGGTATTGTCCAATGTCAATGCCACAAGTGCTTGTGGAATTTCATTTTGAGGAGTTGATTTTTTTGGTATCCACCAGCATATCTTCGCAATATGGCCCATCATTCCACAATATTCACATTACTGATCACAGTGTTTCTCACTTTTGGAAGGTGTCATGCAACGTTCACCTAGTGTTGGAGGTCGGTGTTGTGCTCTTGCAAGGGAAGAGTTGTAGGCTTGACTTGAATCGTTGCGTTGCTGTGCTTGGAATCCACGTCCAGTTGAAGTAAATTTTTGTGCTGGTCCACGGTATCATGAGTTGTTTGATTGAGAACGTTGCTGATGTTGACCATAAAATGCTACTTGATGTGTAAGTGTTGATGCTGAACATCGGTGTGGTTGGAAAGCCAATTTTGTCTTTGATCATAATTTTGGAGTTGATAAACCAACTCAGAATAGGATGGTCGCAGAGGTTTTAACATGGCCGTTGTGAATTTTCATATTGCAGACCAAGACTAGTGAGAAGACAGAATACCTTTTCTTAGTCTGGAACTGGCTTCCCAATTGCTGCTAAATTGTCACAGAGACCTTTAAAGGTTCGGATGTGCTCTGTGATTGTTGTGTAGTCTTCTTTTCGAAGGTAGGTAAGCTGTTGGCGCAAAGTGAATTCACGTTCTTGTGATTCTTGGGCATATGCATTTTTGGGAGCCTCCTAAACTGCATGTGCTGTATCAAGACCAACGTGAGGCCGAGAGCGTCCTCAAAGAGTGTTCCAATGATTCGCCCTCAAAGAAGACGATCATATTTTCACCACGCGATGAAAGCATCTGTTAATTGAGAATTTGTGTTGTCTACAGGGTCATATTTGTTTGGTTCAGGATCTTCATTTGTGAGATGTCCCACTAATTCTTGGCTTTCGGCTAGAGCTAATGCTTGCTCATGCAACAAGGGGTAATTATTTGGAGTGAATCTTAGAGTGACGAAGTTGCCAACATTGTGAGATAGTGTAGCCATGGTGTGTCTCATGAGGTGATGGATTCACTATGGCTCTGATACCAAGAATAAAAAGAGAATAAAAGAGAGGAAGAAGGAAGCTTAAATTGATGTCTCTTATTCAATAATTGACACGTAAACCAATATGCATTACAAGGGAATATTTGAACTAATAATACAATGAAATGAATCCCATAAAATCATGTGGAAAATGGTCCTCATATCTCAGATTTAATTGCTTTTGACAGCTTTACATTAGAATCTTCCATGTTAGCAGAAACTGGTAAATCTTCTGATTTTTCCTGATTTTTGGGACTTGCTGGATCATCATTTTGGTTTAAACATATTGTCGTTAGAGCTCCAATACCCCTCAACGTCTCTCCACTGATTTTGGCAATATTGTGAGTCTTTCCCTTTTTTTCTCCAAGAATCTTGTGCTTCCTTATTGAGTGTGCTGAGCTGTGGTTTGCTAATAGAGTGGACCTGGCATCTGTTGTCCACGTCACCCTTACAAAAAACGAGGTCAACAATTTGCATGCTAATTCGACGAAGGCTTCAAACTCTTCTGATCAGGGCGGTTTGTCAGCCCCTTGATGGCTGAAATGGATAAGGTATGAGTAGTCCTTGCTCCCTGCTGCAGCCTTCATTGAAATGTGCTTTGGTGGGTGCATTTCTTGGACATCGGTGCAATTCAGAAAAATATGTGAACATGTGGATGAGAATTGGTTTGGTGCTGGATGGACGAAAGAATGGCATAGGTGGTGCCAGACATGTAATGCAGCCTAGCAAAAATGTAGCATGCAGACCCGAAATTCACACAATGCAGGAAATGGGGAGAATTTCCAGCTAGCTCTCTTCACTTGGTAGCTATTTCATGGTCTGGTAACATGGCAGAAATTAGACATGTGCAGGTGGTTTCAAAGCACGTCGGAGGTTATCTCGGATGTGGGTGGTTTTCAGCAAGTTTCCTTGGAGGGAAAAATTCAAAATGCCATTTCTAATAGTTGAGGTGTCAACTGAACGAATTTTATGTACTTTAGGCTGTTAGACCCAAAGCATTGAGTGCATTACTGTGATCCTAATTCTTTGTAAAGTGCGTTCTTTTGTTTAGCAAAAAAAGTTGGGTAATAACACAAACGTGTTGCGTTGTTTACTGCTTTAACATCCCTTTCCTTCTCATGTCGCTGAGTTTTACATTAAGCGTTGCTGGCTAACTGGTTGAAGAAAATCCAGTGCCTATCAAGCAAAAGTTTTGCCAAGTATTTAGCATAAAATTATACCCGTGATATACGAGGCCAAACATTGCTTGTGGAGTTGGCGTCGTAAGGATTTGGGAGTAAAGCAAGACAAGTATGCTTTGTGACTATCAGAAACTCAAAACCCTTGCTTAAAAACTAGACTTACCTTCAAAATCAATTTTTTTCTTTGTCCTACTATTTAACAATACCATCAATTTCTTTAATCAAAATCCACCAATTATCGACCAAGTAGTCTCAAGCAAACTCGGCCTCTGCTTGTTGATGAAGAATGCTATCAAACCACTAATTATCCTAAATGCTTGCACATGCATACAACAGAATGAATAATCCTGAAGATAGAATCATTGTAAAACTCGGAAGAAGCCTAATCCACAAATACTGTTACAGTTCCTTTTTTCCCCCCGTAATATACATGCTTCGAGGAGAAGCCAATACATATATAATCCAAGAATAAAAGGAAAAGTTGTGATTTGTTCTCTATGTACCATAAGAAACAGATGCTTTACCTGATTAATTATCCAGCTATTCATGAAGGAACTAAACGTTACATCTCTGTGAAAGAAAGAAAAAGAATACAACCATAGCTCCTTAAGATCCTTGAAATTAATTAACTCAGAATTTAAGATCAAATGTGGTGTTGCTTGATATGATATTGATTTTCTTGTTGGGCGCCAGGTTATCTACAAGCAAAGAGCAATTAACAAAAACCACAAATTGCCTCGTCGGAAACTTTCCCACCATCACGCTTACAGGTACCTTCACCTTGACAAGCAATGGAATCCTCTTGTTGTCTCTATTTGCTGTATAAGCCTCCTGGAGACCCGATCCAAACTCACTTTTCCCTTTCAAATCAACCTTCATTATGGTTGTGTTCTTTTCACCCTGACGGAAATCTGGCAGTTTTCCTGTGCAAAGATTTGAATCTGTATACATGACAATAACCGAGCTATCCTTTCCGTATATAAATCCAATATTGCTGTTTGGGTTATCTGCTTTGACAGTGACAAGAAATTCTGTTTTGAGACTGAAATCTGGCTGAACATCAAAGGCTTTAACCTCAAGTTTTTCTACCTTGTAGGAAGGCATTTGGGGCTCATATACAGCATAGAAATAGACAACGAGAAGGGCCAAAATGATGACGAGGAAGAATAGGCAGCAATAACACCAGCAAATGCACCTATAGCAACTTTTGCCATCTGATCTCTTGTGGTAGTCGGAATGGTATCGAGGGACATTCCTTCCATAAGGGGGAGGCCGGAAATTGCTTCCCTCAAGCATGACATAGGGAGGTGCACTCATTGTTGAGGATGATCTTCCAATCACCAGAGATGAAGAACCACCAACAGAGAAGGAAGAAAGAGAGGCCCTCCTTCATCCTCCCTGATAAAATTTGGACCAGAGAGAGAGAGAGAAGTCAAGAGATTGTTGTTCCTAAGGTTAAGGACTTCGCTACATATTTGGCGTTTAAGGCTACAACATAATGCAGAGAGTATAATGTAAACATTAAGGGTAATTATTACAAAACGTGACTAACTTTCAATATTATTGTGCAAAATGTTTATACCTTTCATTTTTTGGCATTTACACACTTATTTTCATCTTTCATTGCCGAAAGAGTCATTTAATCCACGTACCGTCAGTTGCTCCGTTAATTCAATATAAGAAGCTAGGGTAATTAGCACAAATTGTTCATACCTTTCATATTTATTTTGCAAAACGTTCTTACTTTTCATTGTTTGGCATTTTCACCCTTATTTCCATCTTTCCTTGGCAAAAAAAGGTCATTTCATCCACTATCGTCAATTGCTCTGTCCAATACAAAAATCCAATTTTCTTTTCAAGCACCAAGGATAAAATAGTATAGGCCCATTTAACTCCTCATTCCTACTTTCAAAATAGTTATTCCATAAGTAACATTAACGTGAATATAAAAATAATTTTTAAAATTATTACATTAAATAAAGAAAAGGGGGTGAAAAAATATTGTATTTCATCGAACCCAATCACCATTCTGCAACCCCTAATAAAACCATCCCACAATGGTTCAAGGCAAATGTACATTCGTCTGAATTCTCCAACATACCCCTCTAAATTTTATCATTAATCCATCATTACAGTAGCCAATGTTTTGAAATACAATGTTCTTTACACCATTTTTTCTTTATTTAATGTAATAACTTTATAAATTATTTTCATATTCACGTTACTGTTACTTGTGGAATAACTATTTTGAAGACATGAATAAGGGATTCAATGAGTTGAGATTATTTTACTCTTGGTGTTTGAAAAGAAAATTGGCTTTTTGTATTGAATTAATGGAACAATTGACGGCAAGTGAATATAATGACGTTTTTGGTAATAAAAGGTGAAAATACCAAAAAATGAAAGTCAAACGTTTTGCACAATAATATAAAAAGGTGGGTAAAAGGTGGAAATGTTTTGTGCGAATTACCTTGGCTTTTTATATTGAATTAATGAAAAAATGACGGTAAGTGGATGGAAAGACATTTTTGACAATAAATGGTGAAAATAAGGGTGAAAGTGTAAAAAATGAAAAGTAAAGACATTTTGCACAATAATATTGAAAGGTATGAATGTTTTGTGTAGATTACCCTAAGCATTAACATGCAAAACGTTAGGAGAATATTCTTTAAACCGTCCGTGTCTTAGCCCCAATTTGGTATCGATTAAAATCTAGATTTTAATCTAAATAAAAATCAATAACATATTTTATGGGTCGTACAACTTTTCAAACGCACATTTCATAAACTTTTATTAAAATTTACAAAAGAAAATCTAATTTTAATCCTCCACCAAACATGGGCTTATTCTTGAATCTTGAAACTAGTGAATGTTCAACTTCCAAGTACTATTTATTGAATTAAGAATGGGTCATAATTATTTGTATTTAGTTGAATATATATTTAGTCATTGTTTAATTTCCATTATTTTCAAAATATTTTTTTTTCTTTTTTTTTTCAACCACACTTTTTTCAATAAAATAATATT
>CAIGRE010308861.1:0-10398 GCA_903798275.1 Fraxinus angustifolia subsp. syriaca
ATTGGTTGTTCAATGCATACCTAAGTGCTGATATTTTTGGCCACTTCAATCAGACAATAATTTCGTAATATGTCATATTGAAAGTAGAATTATGTTTTATTATGTTTAACTACCTTATCAGTTGAATTCAAAGTGTATCTGTACGCCGATATTTGCACACTCTTGGCCGCTTTAGTCAGAAAAAAGTTCGTAATTGTATAATATTGATAATAGAATTTTGTTTTATTATGTTTATACCTTATTGGTTGTATTCAATGTGTACCTGTGCGCCGATATTTGCATGATGTTTGCCACTTCTGTGTGAGAATATTTCATAATTACATAATATTGAAAGTAGAATTTTGTTTTATTATGTTTATCTACCTTAATGGTTGAATTTAATGTTTCTGTGTAGATATTTGCTCTGTTGGCTACTTCAGGGAGAAAATATTTCGTAATTTTTAGTTACTCATTATGTTTATCTACCTTAGTGGTTGAATTCAATGTGTACCTATGTTCCTATATTTGCGCTGTGTTGGCCACTTCAATTAGAAATATTTCGATTGCATAATATTGAAAGTAGAGTTTCGTTATGATTATCTCAAGCCAAGGATTTTGTGTGAATGTACAATCATGTTCCACTAGTTCAATACAATCAGAAGTCGAAGGCAATTGTCGTTGCGTTCACTCCTTAGATTTTTGAAAGAGGTCATGTTACCATACATTTGTGTAACATTGCACCTTCTAGTATTTTCGTACATCCTAGAATTGTTGTTTTGGTTACATTTATCTTATGAATTATGAGCATTTTATCATCTAAAAACTACTTGGAGCCATAAAACATAGTAGGTTTGATCACTATTACTTATACCTTACCTTTTAACCTGACAAGGATCTTTCGTAATAGGGAATTGGTGTAGCACCACCATTTTATTTGACTTGCTGTAATCCTATGCTGTACATCTCCTTCAGTTTCTTCTTTCTTGTTAATAAAACCTGGAATATTTAAAGCATTTACCTTTCAGGGATAACAAGATCTTCTATGGTATCTTCTTTATTATCCATGTTCTTACAATTAATAAAATGACCTTTCATGTACTGTGGCTTGGTTCTCAACTAAAACCTTTAGATTCTAAAGTATTACTCATAAGTTGTAACTTATGATTAACCCTTTTTATTCTAGTTAACCAAAATTATACTCTCGACTAATAACGTACATCATAGGACTTTATCTTGAATATGTTATATTAGCCTGTCCACGAACAAGGCAAAAAGTTAAAGGACTTAATTTGGTGCAAGCATATATTAATGGAGAAATCTGTACTATTACTGCCATTGTAAACATCCTTAATAATATTGATATATCTAATTGAAATGCTCTCTCTACCACTTACTGTGGACTTCCCTAGGCCCTATGACAAATTAAGACGCACACCATTCCTTTAGGTCCTTTCGTCATTATAGAAGTATTGTTAGATTGCTTCGATTGTTCAATTTTAAAATTGAAAATGAACTAGCAAATATATAGAAGATGAATTTCTGAATCAACCACATTTGGTGGTAGCTCCATGCAGGTCATGTTCGTCTGTTTTTCATTGTTATCAGTTATCACAATTGACTTATGGATCTCAGAGCTCTTACATTGTTTGATATAAATTTCAGCGTGTTAAGGTATACCGCCTGAACGAGGATGGGAAATGGGATGACCAAGGAACTGGCCATGTCACTGTTGATTATCTGGAGGTTTGACTTCTTTTTGTATCCATCTCACTCCCTTAACTTGGTTATGTTGTGTAGTATATACTGACCTCTTCCCTAATTTGATAATTGAAAACCATTTCATATTTATCACCTGCACTTGAAATGCTGTGAATTGTGGGACAGAGATCAGAAGATCTGGGGTTGTTCGTTATTGATGAGGAAGACAATGAAACATTATTATTGCACCGAATCAGCTCACAAGATATTTATCGTAAGCAAGAAGGTATGTTATGTCATACACTGTTTCTTCTTTCGAAATTTCCTTTAACTGCCTGTCACTTTATTCCCTTTTCCCTAGCTTTCTATTCATATGGACTTTGTATCTTCAGAAACAATTATTTCGTGGAGAGATCCAGAGTTTTCAACTGAATTGGCCCTTAGCTTCCAGGAGATGACTGGTTGCTCTTACATATGGCTAGTATCAGATATAGCTCATTTCGTTATGCATTTGAAATTTTCTTTCTTCTCCTGGGTTTGATCATAATATTTCTTCACCACTTTTGTTTTATGCAGGGACCATATATGTAGCGTGCAAAGGAATATACAATTTAGCTCTCTTAGTAGTAAGTGTTTGCGGTAGTCTATTCGTTTCGGAAGAAATTGTGGCAATACGTCTTCATTCATTTCTTTGTTTTGTAAATCACATATTGTGGGTTAAGAATTATAAAATGTACATAATGATAACTTGGTACATGGTTTAAAGTGCAATGGTAAAGATATGAAGTTCTTGTTAGTTTGCCTGTGCATCTTTAGGAGTGAAGTTTTTTTTTTCCTTGTTTCATGGCTTCTTTTTTAGTTTTCTTTTGATTAACGGTAGATGGAACCTTTGATCAGCACCAAAAAATTCTGTATTGACAATTGGTGGTCTTTGAAATCCTCTAACATGACTACTACCTATGATGCACTGACGTGGACATCGTGCTGGACACATCGACACGGAAGTTTTTAAAAAATGACACTACATGTTGCTGACACGTTGATAAAATTCTTTAATATTCTTCATTAATAAGTGTAAATTTAGTTTTATATTTGTTATTAGTTTTTCTTGTTGAACTCTTTTGAATATGAGTTCCTATTTGTCATTTAGCCTTTGTTTGATTCTCATTATTTTCAAAATATATTTTTTTCTCTCTTCTTTTCAATCAACATTCTTCAATAAAATTATATTACAAAAATTCAAAATTTTCCTTATTTTGTAACTATATAGTCTTCATCGATCAACTATTCAAAATGCATTTTTCAATAAAAATGGGGCTCAAACAGGCTCTTAATAATAACTATGAGTAGAAATTTATATATATTTTTATAAAGAAAGAAAATTGATTATAATAGTGTCCGAGAAGTGTCGGTATCCGATTGACGCGTCACCCTAGTTCTAGTGTCCGTACAACAAAGACTACTACCTTTAAACTTTACTTGCACTTGTAATTTCTAAACTACAAATCACTTATTGTTCACTTATAATTTCTCAACTACACTTGCCTTTTATGTTGGTGTTCTGCTGAATCATCATGTTGTAAATAATCATATTTTCGGATTTTGCACACATGCACAGACATCATGTCATGCGAATCTCACCTCTATTTTGCATTGAGATTTGCTGTTTCTTCCATAGAATTGGAATCGTATTGTAAGTTGGTGGGCCATATATGGTATTGGTCTTTGTATCTTGATTTTATTAGCAAGATACTTGTCGTTGAGCTAAAAATTATTAATAGCAGAACTTTTGTCCCAATCTATTGGTTCTTCGGGTATTAGAGGAGCTCAAGATGGGTGAGGGCTAATTGTTATGTGCCAAATAACTCGAGGGAGTAAGCCCAAATGCATGCACGTCCTTCCCAATGTGGACAAGTTTTATGGTTTTTACCTACTTGGAATGGTTGTAGTTTGTGTATAATCTGGGGTAACTGTTATGTTTGACCTTCTATTATATACATTCTCAGATGAGACGTACCATAATGTCAATAATGAGTTGAGGGAGTTGCCTCCAGTTGAGCTATCTACTCTCCCTTTGATACTTAAGGTACCCCCCTCTTTCTCTTGTTTCCTTACCTGGTATACACTACCATGGTCTCATGTCTTGATTTTAATGTTGTATGCCCTAATCTATTTGGTTTTTTTGTTGTGCGAGACATGTGCTTTGATCCATTATATTATATGTGTACTGAATAATTTTATCGGATTGATTTCACAGTAATTTCTGCTAGATTTATTTTTCTCTTTTCTTGCTCCTTTTTCCAGTCTTCACCAAAATAATTTGATAACCTCCTAGATACCTTTTTCTTTCGGTTTTATGTTTGGTTAGTTGACTATTTGTGTGTTAGTTTTGTTTGTAGCTGTGGCACTTCATTGCATCTTATTATATTCTTAGTAATTTTTCTGTATTCTTCTCATTGATGAAGCTCCCTCGAGCTGAATTTTTTATATGCTTCATTCATTAACTATATAAAGATTATTCTCCTATTTATCTTTTGCAGATTGTAGTTGAGAGTGGCATCACTGATCAACTGCGTGTTAATGAACTCATACTACATTACGTAAGCATTCTCAATCTTTTTTGGTAGCGAAAATTCATGGCTTTTTACGTTTGCAGACAGTTGTTTATTGAGGGAGTTGCCTCACTTTTTGCATCATTATTGTAATCGATACACACGAATGTATTTAATTGAACCTATACTATCTCCATTTATTTGTTAGTAGACAATTTTGGGGGCAACTAGAAATTCTAGTGACCATAATTTGAAGTAAACACTTTAGGGCCTGCTTGGGAGTTTTGGAGTACCGGTTATGAGCGTTTTTTAAATTACCAGTTTGGAGCGTTCATGAGCAGATCGATTTTGAGTGATTTTAATGGCGATTTTTAAAATAGTCTAACCCATGCCCTTGTTTTGCGTGGATTAAAATCACATTTTTAGTAGATTTTGATAGAAATTGATGAAATGTGTGATTGAAAAGTTGTGGAATTTATAAAATGTGGTTGAAATGAATTGTTGACTTTGACTTAAATTAAAATCTAAATTTTAATCGGTACCAAACAGGGGCCATGCCTGGGAGTTTATTATGCACATGTTCTGAAAGTTTTTAAAAGAATAAAATCACATATATGTCCATATTTTGCTTATAAGTCATTTTCTATGTATAAGTAAATATTTTTACACGTCATTTTATAAGTAAATTTTTATATATTTAATTTTACAATTATACCCATTTTTAGCCAAAAATGTATTGTGGAATAGTGATTTGATGGAGAACGTGTGATTGAAAAATAAGGAAAAGTTTTGAATTTGCATGTAATGTTATTTTATTGAAGAATGTGGGTGAAAATAAGAGAGAAAAATGTGTGTTGAAAATAATAAGAAACAAACAAGGGCTATAAGTTAATTTTGTACTTTTAAATAATTTTTACACAAGTTAATTTCTATTTATAAGCAACTTTTTATATTTTATAAGTGTTTTTTTTTTTTGTCTTATTAGTAGTATTTTTATTTTAAAAGCTCATTTTTACACAAGTAATTTTTATCTTATTAGTAATTCTTTTACTTATATGTGATTTTTTAATCATAGGGCTTGTTTGAGCCCCATTTTATCAAAAACTCATTTTCAACCACACATTCTCCAATTAAATAATATGACACGTAAATTGAATTTTTTTTCTTTATTTTTAACCACATATTTTTCAAAATTCACCATTCAAAAATGTATTTTTCTCTCAAAATAGGGCTCAAATAAGGGCATGATGTAATATTTTTTGCTTTTAAATAATTTTTAAGTTGATATCTTTTATTTACAAGTTAGTTTTGAACAAAATATGTTGGTTGAAAATAATTATCTTTTAAAGGATAAAATTAGAAGAGAATATGAGAAGCGGTCAACCCACCAAATGGTAGGTTGAAAGAAAGGTCAAAATTACACTACACAAGTTTTGGGTGGTTTTTAAACCATCCAAAACTGGTATCCAAAAAAACTAACAAGCACGGGTTTTTTCAACTCACCAGAAATGGTGACACCCAAAACTGGTCAAAATTGGTGAAAAAAGAAAAAATTGAGGCAGGCCTGGGGATGGTTGTGTATCTCGCCTTGGAAGATAGAAAATCATCTCGTAATGTAGAGTTCCTGGCATCAAGAAAATCGTTGAGGTCGGGATTGGGAAATAAATTGTATCGGACAGCTGAGGAACTAAGCTAGTGGCTTAAAATGAATCCATGGGGCTTTGATCTAGTGTTCTCAAGTATTTAGTTCTTGTTTCTTTTTTATTCTTTTCCCTTTCAAGGATGTCTTATTATTTCCAATGTCTTTCCAATATGATCATCTATTAAGTGAAGTTTATTGTGATTCAGCAAGATTTCTTCCGAAAGCTGGTGGACTTGTTTAGAATTTGTGAAGATTTGGAAAATATTGATGGTCTTCACATGATTTTCAAATTAGTTAGAGGAATCGGTAAGTCGGCTTGGCATTTTGCAAGAGTATGTTATTACATGTTCAAGTGATTCCATCTAAGATTATCTTTGCGTGTTTTGTGTGCAGTTTTACTAAATAGTCCCCAGATTTTTGAGAAAATATTCGGGGATGAATTGATCATGGATATAATCGGATGTCTTGAATGTAAGTACTTTTGCTTTTCTTTCTCACATTATGTTCCCTCGCAAATTATGCTTCAACTCCCTCCTTTTTTCCCTTCCCGACCTTGTCCAATACTCTTGATTTCGGGTTAAAATAGTTTAATGGCGAGGTTATCTTTATATTCTAATTGGTTGGTGCCAGCAGTGAATCAAGTTAACAATAATAAAAAATTAGAACCTCAGATTGTCCAAAATTTCTCTTTTTATGTAAAAATCAGCTTTATTCTCCTAATTATCAGGTGGCGTACTTGTTTTCTCTATCACTTGCAATATCTTTTCTATCTTTGTGTCACTAACAGGTCACTAGATCTTGGAATATTTGAGCGACTTGGAAAACTTCTTTGGTTGTCTTTGAATAGATTTATGTGTAGTGTGATCCCTTCGAGCTTTAACTGATTATGGTCTTAGCTTGTTTGCAGCTGAACTAGTAGATTTCGGGTACTTCAATTTCAACCTATTTGATGTTGGGCCTTCATCTTCCCCTAATTATGTCAACTGTCAATTGATTTCTTTTGTTATGTTTTCAGTTTTATTTTTTCGAATTAAGACAAGTCTTTTATTTGCTCGGGGATGTATATAAGAACACAAGTCCCTAATTTTTGTGCCCTAGTTTTTGGAAAATTGCATGTTGATGTGTTGGAGTCATGATATTGATGTCGCATTTCAGTATCTGTACTTCTTAGGAGAGACCTTGTGGTGTGATTTGAGTGCGGAGATCAGTTCGCAACTGTATTTATCATTTCTGAAGTGCAATCGATATGTTTAATCATAATTCTGGTAAATGCCTATTGTCTTTTTTTCTATTAATGGACAGGAAGGCTTCTGGTTTCATTCCCATAAATTTTGATTGTATTGATAATCATAAATCTGGTAAATGGCTATTGTCCTAGGGAGCTTTTTCTTTTAATGGGCATTAAGGCTTCTGGTCTCGTTCCCATAATTGTTGATTGTATTGATCTTCACATGTAGATCATTGTTCTATCTTAATTGAATACCTATTTGGATTAATAGAGTATTATTACTTGATTTGTTCATTGTATCGGATATGTCAGCTGGGTCCTTCTCTCTGAATGTAATTATGAATTTCTTTACATTTTACTTGCAGTTGATCCTGAGGTACCTCATGTTAATCATCGCAGTTTTTTAAATGAGCATGTGGTGTTCAAGGAGGTACATTCTTCTGAACATCCCCTCCACTCTTGGAAAAAGAAAAAGAGAAAGAGAACAGCTTCTCGTGGAAATGTTGTTATTGAAGGACGTGCTGAATGAGTTGCCTTATGTGCATGTCATATTTTTATTCATTCCTAATTCTCTGTGGCATATTTCAGGCAATACCTATTAAAGACCCTTTAGCCCTTTCCAAGATACATCAAACTTACAGAATCGGTTATCTGAAGGTGATGCTTTCGATGCTTTGAAGTGGATCTTGTTGTACATAACTTGTATTATAAATGAAACTTATTCTTTGTATTGCCTCTGGCAGGATGTCATATTGCCAAGAGCATTGGATGAGGCCACTGTTGCAAGTCTTAATTCTATAATCTATTCAAATAATGCAACCGTATGATACTGTCCGAGTTGGTTCAACTCTTAAACATCTATATTTTATCTCCATCCTGATTCTGTTGTTTTCTGTAGGTTGTTTCGTTTTTGAAAGATGACAGCACCTTCATTCAGGAATTGTTTGCACGGTTGAAGTGTCCTACCACTTCTGCAGAATCAAAAAAAACTTTGGTAAACATTGATCCTTGAATACCTCTTATGCATTTCTTCTAAGTTCATATGTTTGGTGTTGGCGGCGTCAGATATGAATGCTCAAATCTTGGGGATTCAAATTGTGAGCCACATATCTTCTCTGCCCAATTTTCACCCCTGTAATCAGATCTTGAATTTGTTATTTAATTTCTATTTTCTAGGATAAGTTACACGATATTGACAATCAAACAATGACATTGGTTGGCTCAGCAACAAAGTACTGCAACTCTAATTTATTTTGACATATATCATTAATTATTCCAACAACCAAACTGTCAGGCTGCCAGTGTTTCATTTGTGCCCTAAAACCACAGCCAATCAGCTTCGTTTAATATTTATTAAGTTATTAATCATTAATAAACAATCAACTTCTCAAGAACTAACTTTCTTCCACCCAATATTAATGATTTTAATGTTTAGTGACTACTACTATTGATCTTTTTGTGTATAATATTGGTTTTATTTTTCTCGACACCAAATTAGTTCTAACCTAAATTAATGTGTGTAATGTTCAATATTTAGTAGTTTTAAATTGTTCCTATGCAATGCTAAGTGTGAGAGATAAAATATGGTATTACTTTGCATGCTTATAAATTTAAGAATTTTTTAATTATTAAAACATTTGGATTAAAATGTTATTTTACTTGAATTAGAACTAGTTATAAATAGTACAACCCTTGTTCTAAGTCACAAAATAACCATTCTAATTCAAAAAAAATTTAGTTAAGCTAAAAATAGTATTGCTTTATTGAAAATAGGAAGTATAAAAATAAAGACAATATAAATTCATAATTTTATAGAATTTTAATCCATGTATCTGATACCTGTTCACTCTTCTGTGGCATTGGTACATAAGAATTTTTAGGGAGTGGGTGGGTGTTCGCTGTCTTATTGAATTTATTATTTTGTGATTGTAATAGATACACTTCTTGCATGAGTTTTGTACCTTAAGCAAGAGCTTGCAGATGGTTCAGCAGCTCCGGCTATTTAGGTATGTTAAAGTCATAACTTCCATTTTGCTCTCTTTCTGGTATAAAATTTAATATCTATTACAGCATTGTTTCATCTTTTCCGAAGTTAGAAATTGATTTTTAACTTGTTCTACAAGTTCAAATTTTTTGCCTGAGAAGAAATGTAAAAAAGTCTTGTATGCTTGAATTGATGTTATCTATGTGCTTTACTTTATTACTGGAAGTATTTTTATGCTTGTAGGGATCTTGTCAATGAAGGCATATTTGACATCATAGCCGACGTTTTGCAGAGTGATGACAAAAAGCTTGTGTTGACTGGGTAATAAAATAATTTAAAGTTTTTAGCATAAACAGTTAAATGATTTTATCTCCACTCTTAGTTTTTCTGGCCAAAGTATTTAAAATGTTCACATTAATTTGTTGTAATGGATGCAGGACAGACATTCTCATTCTTTTTCTGAATCAGGATCCCAGTATTTTGCGTTCCTATGTAACTAGGCAAGGTGTTCTTTTTGGACTTCTGGTGAGCAATATAGGGTTCTTTATTTCCTGGAGTTTACAACAGCTTTTTGTTGCATGTAATGGCTGTATAAATTGCTTTCCTAGTATCAGGGGAATTAGTTGCTATCTTGCGGCAGTCCTGAGATTCGTTAGGAAAACTCTTGAATTTTGAGTTAATGTTTAGATCTAAGAAATGTGACAGTACCGCGATCATGGTTACGGGCATGAACACGGCATGACCTGGATATGCATCAACATCTTCCAAAAAGTAGGATTCAACAGTAAGACACAGTGTATAAATTTTTTTTTTTTTAATAANTAAATTTTTTTTTTTTTAATAATCCTATTTTTTCTAATTCATAATATTGAAAGCCTTGAGAGATTAACTCAGTTGAACTGAATTCTAAGAATAAGAAGACCAAAACATTAAGTTGGTGATCTTTAAACTTTATTATTTATTATGTGAAAACATAACAGTTCATGGATTTCAATAAAGCGCATTATAGGTGGCTTGAATATGGAGGTCATCAAATGTGCTTTAGTTGTAGACTTGTAGTGTAGACAATCCCTCTCTTTACTGTTGCTTTTTCTTACCTATTTATACATGTATCCAATTTTGGTTGTCGTCTGAACAGTTGGTCATATTATAGTTAACCAATTTCTCTTTACAATTACATTTGGATCCCAAAAGTAATCCTTGTCTGTATTAGTGTGTATTTGAGAAAATTTGTTAGCACATCTCTAAGTCCCCAGCATATTCTGGAGAAGTTAGAAGATTGGAAGCAACCTGTGTTTCCTATGTTTAGATCATA
>CAIGRE010308888.1:0-14698 GCA_903798275.1 Fraxinus angustifolia subsp. syriaca
CTTGTGAAGGTCCCTTGGTATGGTATTGAGTTCCATCATGATCCGAAATCTATAGACTTGACATCACCTTTGATGATTCAAACAAATGGATCTTATGTTTTACTTTATTCAGTGGTAAAATAGTCAAATATGGAATTTAAAAGAAAACTTTTAGTCTTATATAATAAAAAATATATGTCAAGTGGAAGGGTTCATAAACGGTTTAAATTATATATATGTTTGGAATGAGTGGTGGATAAATGAATGATATCTATGGGTTTCTTCAAATGTATGAATAAAAAGTGGCTTTAGTGTTAAATAGTCTATAGACATGAGCCAAACTTAAGCAGATATACTGTAAAAACTTTATTTAAGATCGATATTTTTTTTAATTAAATTTGAACTTCTTGAAATAATGTTGGCTGATAAGTAGACATTGGTTTCAGATTTGTGTATATGATACGATTCTGAGCTATGAATTTTAATGAATGTGTGGATGGAAGTGGAGAATAATTGTAACTTCTACGAAATATACGAATAAAAACATATTTGACTAGTTTAAAATATAATCTGAACTTTGCCAAATGTTGCTGAAGTAGCGATATTTTGGAATTAGTGTCTTAAAATACAGCCTTAGCATTGACCTATCCAAATAAGTGAGTCGGAGTCAACCTCAATAGTTTCATGATCAACTAGGGATGACAACGGGGTGAGTATGGAATGGGTCACCCATTCCCAGTTTCCCACCCTGTTCCGTTGAGTATTTTTGTTACCTTGCCACATCCTTATACCCGGTTAACGAGGGATCGGGGAGGGGATGAGCAAATCCCATGCCCCATTTATCGCCCCACTTTTTTATTTATTTTATTTTTTGCTTTTATTTTTTTATGTCTTTAGTTAGTAAATATTATTACTTTTTTACTAATTTGTTAAAAACAAATTATATTCTTTTTAAAATGATGATAAATTTATTATTTTTGTTCGATAAAAAACTTAAATTTGAATTTAACTTTAAACGGGACGGGTATCGGGGCAGGGACTATATTTCCGGTACCTACTTAGGGGTAATGACTATCTTCCCATCCCCGTCCCGTTTACCCGGTTAGGCGGGTAATTCCCACCCCATTCCGGGCGGGGCCCTACAGGTATCGGGTTGAACGAATTTTTTTGTCATCCCTATGATCAACAAGCCAGTTGAACGTGCTCGACTACTTTCGGTTCAATTTTTATAACATTGTTTGGAACGACCATACTTTCTCAAGGACATGCATTTGTACACGACATTCCTCCAACAGTGAAGAAGTCAAGGCACTTGGAGACCTTGCTTGAATTTTCCATTTCAACAGAGAAGTAGACCGCATTACAGACTTGAGGAGAAACTTGAATTTACCCCACATGAATACATACATTGGACTTGGACTCTCTTAGGTTTTTATGAACAAGAACTAAAAATGTAAGTCCTAATTTTTAGTCCTTTCTTGTTTGGTCTAAATTGAACAGAATCAGTAACTAGTCTTGAATGGCTTATACACTTTGAGATCAGAAGCAACTCCAGCAAAAGAACCAGCACCAGCAGCAATGGAAATAACAAGACATGCTACACTAAGCGTTTGAAGACAAATCCATCTCGGGCTCCATTTCGGTATCCTTTTCTGGACTATATACATCTCGACGGGGAAATAAACAGTTAAAGGCCAGAATCCGAATGCACCAAGAATCCCGACAACGTCGTTGAAGAATGGCATAAGCATTGAGATTATAGTCGTTATGATAACGAATACCGTTCGCCAAACGAAACGAAAAAGATTGAGTTTGAAGGACTTAAAGCCTGGGATTGGGATTTCGACTTCTTTTGTGATGAATTTACTGTCTGGAAAATGTTTTGATGCTGTTTTTTCGACGAAGGCGAAAAGGGGTTGACAGTAAACTTGATATGCACCAACAAGGTGGATAACTATGGCTGCATTCGCAATGTCGAGCAGCCAATATGGGTTGAAGAATCCGAAACCTGTTAGGAGATTTCCAGGTGACAAGTCTCCAAATGCTGCATAGCCGAAACAGCCACAGAACATGTAGAAAAGGGTTGTTACTACTACACTTAATAGTGTAGCCTTCTTCATTGTTTTGTACTCTGATGGTGGGGACTTTATTGTGTCCTGTGATGAAAACAGATGAAATTGAAATCAGTTGCTACACTTTTTCCTAAAGAGGGATACTTAACATGTTAGCTACAACATTACATGGATCCACATGGATATCGTCATGACTATTGTTGGATTATGTGGTGCCAAATAGTACTATATACTTTTAGCAGATCAACTTAAACAGGCCTAGTATCCATTGTTTACGGCGATTTTTTTTTTATATATATTATAGGTTTTATTGGACATTCATATATGTATGAGGTGTCCCTAGTATTCCAATATATAAATGATTTAATAGTGGCCGTTTTCTCAGAAGTGTGAGATCGCCATTATAATTTTTCATCTCCGTTATAGTTATCACATTGAGAGTGAAACATTATAAATCTGTATATTTGCTCCCTTATCTCTAGCTCTCATCTCTCAGTTATGAGGATTACAGTTGGAAAACGAACTTATACCTGAATTTCAATAAGTATAAGAGAGTAAGAATAAGCAAAAGCTATGGCTCCAAGTGCTTGAAAACTTCTCCATATTTTCTCCATTGGAGTCACATATCCAATGCTTATTCCAGTAAGACTTCCCCGAATTTTCCCAGTTTCTGCAATAAAACGTGTAAAAATCTTAGAACAAAATTTGACAAAAAAATAAATTTATAAATTGTTTAGAGATTCCTTTTTCATACCTGCAACTTGGGCAATTCCAAGTCCTAGTCCAATACTTGAGTAAGTAAAGGACATAACGGCTGCAACAATTGAAAGCCACCATATTTGATCAAAATCTGGAATTTGAGAGAACATTATTTCCATCACTCCAAATGCAATCATATAAGGATTGCTTGAAACTCTGCAAGGACTGTTATCCCCTTTCGAATGGAAGCAATTCGACCTCTTGATTGCCCTGTTAATTTAACTGTTCATCAGTTGTAAGTTTTCAAAGCATAAAAATATCAAACTTTTTTAGTACTCAGTACTAGACAACACTGTACAATCTCCATAATCGTTTCCATGTTGTCCAGTCTAATATACCGAACATGACAGTTTTAACTTTTGTTTTCAAATTCTTACATCATGCTTATAGATGATGCAATAGTGTAACCAATAGCAACTCCAAAAAGATTCAAGTACTGAATTGCTCCACAAATTTTCACATGAAATCCACCTGAAATTTAAAATCCCACAAGTGAGAAATTGGTTTTACAACTTAGCAAAAGAAGCCTACATGCTATATTAGGTGAATAATCAGACGTGAACTCGAAAATATTTCCGTTTCTTTAACATTACCAAGGTTGGCTCGGACAGCATCCATGTAAGTATAATTTCTTTTCCCAGAATCTGGATCCCCGGACCGGTAACATGCTGCCAGAAGAGTTGAAGTGTAATATGTAACAAATGAGAACAATAACATCACAGTTGGACCAGCTATCCATCCAAGCTGAGCAGTAGCCCAGGCCAAGGACAGTACTCCAGAACCAATCACAGCTGTTATTATGTGAGCGCTTGCAGTCCATACAGTTCCTACAAGAGAAAAACACAGCAAATATACATGAACTAATCTTGTCTGTTGTAGTTTATAAGGATCTAGTTACTTTGCAATGAAACGGAAGTAGTGGCAAGAATGGTTTTACGTGGCCGAGATCAAGTTTATAAAGAACGATGCTTAGTTTGTTGTTTTACATATGACAAAAAACATAATCACTAAAGAGATAACACAAAATACATATTACATAAACTAACATCGTTTCTTGTAGTTGCTAAGGATTCACTTGAATGAACTGAACGAAGTGGCGAAAAGGGATTCATGGTCCGTCCCATATTTATCATGAAAGTGAAACTCTGAACTCAAATAACCATTAAGTTAGGAAAAATACCAGATCTTTTGAGCCTGCCATCATCGTCGAAACATTTCGAACCAGGCACATTCAGGGAGACATCAAAACCTTGGAGCTGGTGTCTGTTTTCACCCATCTTTGTTTTCAGCAAGGCAAAGAATGAAAATCAGATGACTATTATAATTTAGATACAGTGATATTCAATGCTCTTGAAATTCAGTGCATTTATCAACCTGACTGTTCTTTTGTTAGTGCTTTTTAACTGCCGACACGAAAACACTGAGTTCCGAAAAACCCTAATGAGTCTATGGAATTCTGCAAGTTTGTGTCTGAATCTAGGGTTGGATCAGTGAAGAGATGTGCATTTTATGTGAAAGCATGCCAGGCTATTACTATATATAAACCATAAGATACAGGCAGGCTAGGCCACTTTGTGTGTCGACAAAATCAACGAGGTGCAAGTCCTTGTTCCAAAATACCCCACATCTTAAAAGGCATGTAGATATTAAAGCCCTGTTTCGTTTTGATTAAAATTCAATCAAAATCTCGAGTCAAAGTTAATAATTAATTTTAACTATACATTTCATGGAATCCACAACTTTTCAACTATTCATTTCATCAATTTTTATTAAAATCTACTAAAAATCTGATTTTAATACGTATAAATCCCACACTAAAAAACGAAGCAAAGCTGCAAAAAGCCAAAAACAAAAACCCACTAATATAATATTACGAGAAAAAGTGGGCAAGAGACGTAGCCTTACCGCTAATGAGATGGAGGAAGTGCTGAAGTTGGTATTGGATTTGGAAGGGATGAATTTTTTGGAATTCTTGCGTTGAAACTCTTCGAAACAGTGGTTTGTAATTTCAAATTTGTAGTATGGTTGTGTGTTGATCACTTTATTGCACAATAAATTAATGATTAATAATTTAATAGGGTGGAAAGATGAAAAGTTTTAATAATAATAATAATAAATACTAAAAAAAAAAGCGCGCCTAGGAGAGTCGAGGCGTCGACCACTTAATTTCAGCTTAGATTCAAGATGAAGCGATTTCGTCACGATGCCTAAACGCGCTTTTTTGAAAATTGGAAAAAATACCAAGGTAGGATGACGTATTGCTATAGTTACTTGCAAGTAAACAAAACGTCTAACTAAAATCATAAATGAACATTATGTGGTGCAAATAAATAAAACATTTGGACAAAATCATAAATGAAATATAAGTCCAACTATGTAATATTAATGTATGTGGCACGAGTAAACATAGCTTCTAACAAGAATCATAAATGAAATATAGTAAACAAAATGTTTGACTAAAATCATAAATGAAATATGTGGTGTGAGTAAATAAATATTAATCTAGATGTACGTCGCACTATACATTTTGCTTGACATTTTTTTATGTGGCAAAATTTGGACAGTATTGTGAAAAATTGTTGGAAAAGTCAAATAATATGATGGTGCCATGTGCAAGAATGTCAATAAAGATGTAAATATTAATGTACATGATTGACAAACAAAACATTTGTCCAACTATGTGTACGTAGATGAAATGCCACACGAGCATGTTGTATCTTTTCAAAGGGTAAATATTCTTTGTGTCATTTTGTAGCCACTTTGCTCTTTGAAAATTTCTTGATTACAACATAACTATTTACGTAATGATGATATGTCGAAAATGTAAATAGGGAAGTTATTTGATTGATGAAATTTTGATCCAGATAAATCTCGTTACATCATTTGTTGGTAAATCATTATTTATATATTATTATGTACATGTAACACAATCCTTACCATCGTACCTCAAAATGTAATGATATATTGAGTAATGAATGAATTATTTTGTGCAACTCTATGAACACTAAACAATATTTACATACAAAAAGTGACTGTTAATATATATTTTCATTTGTATCTAATAATTACAACCATTGGATCCAAAATTTTGCACGTTTATGGCTTCTCAACCATCCCTTTGGAATTAATTAATCATTAATCCTATAAATAGTGCTACTTGGCTTGTATAATGCATAAGCAATCAAGAGCCCAACCATTATGTAGATAGCTCTAGCGAGGCTCAAACTTCTTGAATTGCTAATGGCTCCAGATTTGTGAAACCTCTCTTCAAACAATCTACAAAATTGATTTTTCTAGCTTTAATAATTAATAAATCTTTCATGCTAAATTTAATTTATCAAAGAAAATTTGAATAGTAAAGAAAGTAATAAAAGCATAAATATTAACGAAAAAGCGCATGTTTTATACAAATTAAAATCCAGATTTTTACCAAAGTCAAATTCAATAATTAATTTTAAATACATATTTCATGGGATCCAGAACTTTTTAATCACACATTTCATAAATTTTTATCAAAATCTGCTAAAAATATGATTTTAATCTCAACCAATTTATTTAAAAATAATAAAAAAGAATGAATAAACTTCTATTGGTCAAATAGACGGATTCTCCATCGGCGATGAACAACGAAGTCGCCATCAATGAGTGATAACAATATTATTATTGATAATAGGACCACAACTTTAGAGTTCGTAATTCAACTCGAATACCGATAATACAAGGTCGATAATTATCGAAAAAAGTATTGACAAATTTTATGTCGGGTGATTATTTGTTCATTTCATTTTCTTTGCTAAAAGTTTTGAATCGACCCCTTAATTTTTTTTTGTTTAAGTCCTCTAAATTGTTTGAGCCACCTCTTACTAGCTATGATCGAATAGTATAAATAGATAATATTTACTGGTCTTTTTCCTTCTGACTATGATTTTCTTAGACCTCAAGACTACACAAATGAGGGTTCCCATAAATTGTGGCCAAGGTAAAATATTTTAGCTTTTTTTTCTTTCTTAATTGTAGCTACATCTATATATGCCTTTCGTATTCAATCACAAACTCAATTAAATAACGACGATCTTGAGCAAGCGTTAAATTTCATCGAAGAACGTGAGACGAATCCTATTCTCATCATTTATCCAAAAACCAGATAATTGCCATTCACATATGGACAAACAATAATCCTATGGGTGACTACACAAAGATTAAATTAAATAAATAAATAAAGTCAACTTTGGTTGGTCGTGTGGATAACAATTTAATTTTTCTAAAAAAAAATTAGAAATGCTTCAATTTTTTTTAAAAAAAAAAAAAAACTAATATTGACTACCACGATGAAATGGCTATGGGATAAGAAGAAAAGATGGCTTGTTTAGCTCTTGTTTGGTTTGAATTAAAATTCAATTAAAATTTTATGACAAAGTCAACAATTAATTTTAATCATACATTTCATTAGACTCATAACTTTTCAACCATACATTTCATTAACTTTTATCAAAATATACTAAAAATATAATTTTAATATCTAACAAATAGGGATTTAATAAGGTAAACTACACGACACATTAACTTTTTTTTTTTTTTTTATCTTTTTAACTTTTTACATCCTAAAGAAACAAATACCTAGCAATATGGGGTCATTTTTATACTTGTGCGTGTCTTGTGTTATTGGGACGTAGAAAAGTCATGGCTTAGAAAATCGTAGGACTAGAGCATTTCATAAAGAGAGCAATTTTTAAAAAGCATCTTTAGCAATTTAGAAAGTAAAAAATTTATTGTTTATCCTTATTTTTTATTTTCATTAGCTTCTCTTCAAATTATTCTATTATTTTTCTCTATTGAAAATTGAAACACTTTGAATGTATTTTGTTAGTTACTAATTCAATTCTAATGTGGAATTAAAATTAACAATTAATAAGTAACAAGTCACTTTAATTGTTTCTAGATAATTAGTCAATCAATTCAATTTTCATATGGATTGAATGCCGTGGTTACATAGAAAACAATAAATAATACAAAATATGATAACAGACCCTTAATTGGATAAAAACTCCACGACCAAGTCAATAGTTTCCACTATAAACAATGTAAACTTACAGTATAATCTAGCCTAGAAAATTCACTAGACTCGCCGATCTAATTCTTGTAATCTTCAAGATCCGCTGGAATGTGCTTCACTCACATCTGTTCTCGATTTTCTGGAATTGTCTATCTCATGTCGACCACCAAGAACGTCTTGTATTCTTTATGTGCTTGCTGTCCAACCTCCCTCAATTTTCAGTAACTTTGGAAACTATTGAGAAAGTATCTTCTTGAATATGAATTTAGGAAGCGGGTGTTTCGAAATTTCAATTTGATGTTTTCTCAAAGTGTGGTTGATAATCTCAAGGATGAAAAGTGTTAGGTATTTTATGTAATTGGCTATTCTGTAAACAAAAATGACTAGATCGATATGTTGTAAAAAGTCAAGGAGCAGTGTGTAAATAGTGAAAGTTGGGTGTTTTAGGTCTAGGGTTCATGGAAAAAGAAGGAAAAATGGTACAAATTTTCGCTAGACTGTCACCAATGTTTGACTCGAGCTTCAAAAACAGAAACTTTATCGCTAGACTGTCGTCTCTCGCCTTCGCTCGAGCGACAGTATTGTCCGAAAATTTTTTAATTTGTTGTTTAAAGATTTTTCGTCCGACCATTCATTCTCTAACCTACCTATAAATAAATATATAAAAGTCACATAACGATTTTTCTAAGGTTGATTATTGAGAAAACACGCTCCTCCATATTATTTTCATCCTTTGAAGCATTCAACCTTCATATTACAAAATATATTGTTTTTGGAGATGAGAAAAACATCAGATATTGAATCCAAATACCAAACTGCTGCTTCTTTAGTATCTGTCAGAGGTTCTGAAGATCAATGGAATGTGACTGGAGTTCCAGTTTGTGAAGAATGTGGTATTCTTCATGCATCCACAGGAGATAGACGATTCAACAAAACTAGGAGTTGCTCCAGGATAGCTCAATCCATGAGAGCTTTGGAAATTGCAGCTGGAAGTTGGTGTAGGAGCACAGAATTCAGGAGCGCTGCTAGAATTGCAGTCAGGAGATCAGATAGTATGTGTCGTCGTCTGGTAGACCATAAGTTTGAAAATCGTTTATAGTAAGTTTTTGACTAGCAAAGTGTCCGAAATTTTTACCCAGTTTGGGTTTCTCCATGATCATATTGTTCGTGATTTACTACTTTTGTTATTATTTAATATTCTGCGGTATTTAAACATAGAACAATTTAACTGGTTGCTTAACCATCTAGGATTAATTAATTGGTGGCTTGTTGCTAATTAATTAAAATTAATAAATCCCACATTTACATATATTCACCTCCTCTAAGTATAGTTTGGATCGAACTACGTAATTCTCAAAAAGGATAAAAGGATAAATGTTTTCTTGGATCTCTAAAGAATGATATAAAACAAAAAAAAATATATTAAACAACCACACAAAAACGTGCAAGGGCCTGCGTATTTATAGTAAAAGGTAGTTAGGTAATCTAGACCCATTAAAACTCTTTAAAACGCAAACTAAGGTTTCTTCAGTAAACATTGTCGCTCGAGCGATAGGCAAGTAACAATTGAGCAGTCGTCAATATTTTTATCACAACCTTTTCTTTTGAAGTCCGATTGAGATGACTCCAAAATGCGTTAGAAATCTAACTCAAATATCTACAATTTTTGTAGGAATAGCCTTACCCATATTCCAATGTTTTCTCTCCCACTTTTGTTACAAATGATGAAGGAATATATATATATATATATATATATTGAGTAGCATGCAATTGATAGCATGTATAAGCATAACCAATGATTAGTAAATTTTTCCACATACTCAGTTCAAGTCTAAATTGAGTAAATTGTATAAGTGACTTATGTGTGTCAAGTGTCACTAATTTCTTGTGAACAAGACTCCAAATATTAAATTTGTAAGAAAAAACATGCTAAACATCACTGTTAAATAAGTTGATTCATCTACCAAAGAAAGTTAAATCAGAAACTACATATTAGGACCTATACATAAAACTCATTTTCATGTTATTTTCTCCCCTTGATTTTGAGCTTATTTTTTCGCACAATTTATATTTTTCTTTTCAAATTCTTCATATTTCTCTTCACTTTTTAACAGCTTATGTACAAACTCTTCTCCATTAAGCGACTAAGATGACCAATGTAACGAGTTTTGGACAAATGACTCCAATTTAATTGACCATAGGGCATCAGATTATGAGAAATTCTATGAACTTAATTACTCGAGTCTAATAGGTTTCGAAAAAGATTATAAGATGGAACATTTTTATTTTATTTAAGAGATATACTCGAGCTCAGGTCTACTAAATTAAGGTCAATCCATGTTCAATGTCACCTTATCAACAGATGACAGCCATCACAAATCTCACATAGGCAGTCAAGACTTACTTACAAGATCATAATGTGTACAATACAGATGGTATATGAAGAAACCTATACTCATTACTCTACATAAGCCTAAACAAAGTAATAAAAAATATGTTACAATACATTAATTAAACTCATACTTGGTCACAACATACATGTTCAAGTAAATTATATATTATGTTGGAGAAAAAAATTCCTCTTTTCTATTTTTTAAATTAAAATTTAAAAAAAAAATCAAACAACTTAAAAACAAAATAGAAAAATAAAATAAAATAAAACAAAACAAGATGCATGCTATAACATATGAAACATAATGATAGAATACAATCATGCACCAATAGTACCCAGTGTTCTAAAAAGAGCGCCTATGAGTCGTCTAAGCGGCGCCTAGGCACGAAGCATGATGAAAATACTTTGTCTTAAGCCTAAGCGTAAATTAAGCGATTAACGTTGTTGTTAACCGCTTAATGCTCGCTTATGTGTGCCTAGCCTAAACGGAAATTAAGCAGTCAATGTTGTCGTTGACTACTTATTGCTTGTCTAGGCATACCTAGGCACACCTCAAGCCCAAATTGTAAGGAAGCCCAAAATTTCCTTTTTTTAATAAAACCGTCAGTTCAGACTCAGTAGCCCACTATCCCTTCAAATTCCAAAAACTTCAGACTCCAGATAACTGAGAAGACGAAAGAACGGAAAAAAGATAATACTTTAAAATGAATTGGAGTCCGATAAAAACTTANAAATGAATTGGAGTCCGATAAAAACTTAGATTAGATAAGATTTAAACTACAACTTATCCACATTATGTAATTATGATTTTGAAACTTATCTTTATGGAGGAATTATTAAGTAAATACCATATTTTTTAATTTTTGATGCTTGGTATGTATTATTGAGCATCTGTTTGACACTCATTTTAATCTCATTTTCATTCTCATTTTTTTCTCTTTCTTCATTTCAATCACACATTCTCCAAATAAATAATATTACACACAAATCGAAAACTTTTCATCACTTTTCTACCCCACATCCTCCCATCAATTACTATTCCAAAAACTCATTTCTCATTTTAATGAGATCCAAACACACACTGAATTGTTGAATTTTTTTACAATGATTAAAAATTAAAATTAAAAAATGCTTAAGCTTCGTCCAGTCTCACCTAGGCTTGTAAAGTTTGAAACTTGACCTCCACGCTTAGTCACGCTTTACGCTTTTTAGAACACTAATAATACCTAATCAGTAGGTAAACAAATGCTTTTACCTTTGAAAATAACGTGATCTATCTCAAGATTTTTCAAGTCACTCTTCTTAATCCTAGTTGAATGTGAAAGAATTAATCCTAGTTGAATGTGTAATTAATGTGGTCAATTGACTCGCCTTACTAGTAGGAAGTCAATCTGGCTAGCAAATTCTTGGTTTTTATTTTTTATTTTTGAAATTTTGACGTACATTTCTATTCAGGAATCTATGATACTTAGGCCTTATATGTCCTAATCCTCCACAGTCGAAACAAGTGGGAATAAATTTAGGAACAATCTTAGATTTCAAATTTGAACCTTAGGTGGAGGAAACTTATGTTGTACCGATGATTTCAGTCTTTGGATACCTACAATCTTGTTCATGTTCCTATTCAAGAGCTCACGACACTTAGGTCTTATGTGTCCTACCTTACTGCAATGGTGACATGTATGGATGAACCTAGAAGCAACTCTACATGTCAAGTTTTGAACCTTAGAGTTTGAGGCAGGTACAAACTTATAGTTAGAAGATGAAGTAGCAGGAAATTTTGTTTCATTATCGTCAAAATCTCTTCTATTCCCAGTTGATTTGTTCAGACCTATTATATTATCAATTTTTTTAGATCCGTTGGAAAAAGTTTGAAGTTAGAATTTGATTTTTCAAGATCACTAGTAAGATATTTAACCTTAACATTTAAAGCTCTTTCTCAACCCTTAATTCGCATTTAGTCAACTCCTCAAGTTTGGCTATAAGACTCTATTTTTCTAATTCAATTGCATTAACCTTTTTAAGCATGATTTTATTCACATTCTTAATTTTAAGACTCTTTTGAAATAATTGTTCATAAGCATTCCTGAAGTTCCATATCACACTCAAATTCGAAATCAGAAACCGATGAACTCATCCAAATAAAATTTTGGATTCAGGATCACTATTAGGCTCTGACAGTCCTAATGTGGAATTAAAATTAACAATTAATAAGCAACAAATCACTTTTAGTTGTTTCTAGATGGTTAGTCAATCAATTCAATTTTCATATGATTTGAATGTCACAGTTATATAGAAAGAAATAACACAAAATATGATGACAGAGAAACTCTTAACTCGATAAAAACTCTGGGACCAAGCCAATAGTTTCCTCTGTAGACAATGTGAACTTATAGTGTGATCCAACTTAGAAAATCCACTAGACTCGCTAATATAATTCCCACAATCTTCAAGATATGTTGGAACGTGTTTTACTTACACCTGCTCCCGATCTTCTGGAATTGTCTATCTCATGTAGACTACCAAGAACACTTTGTTCTTGTACTCTTCATGTGCTTGATGTCCAACATCTCTCAAGCTTCAGTAACTCTGAAAGCTATTGAGAAAGTACATTCCTGAATATAAATTTAAGAAGTGAGTGTTTTGGATTCTTCAATTTAATGATTTCACAAAGTATGGTTGAATAATCTCGAGAATGAAAGAGATAAATCACAAAGGATAAATGTTTTTTTAAATCTCAAAAGAATGATATGAGGCAAAAGAATCATAAACAACTACTAAAAAAAAAAATACGTGCAACAGCTTGAGTATTTATAGTAAAAGGTAAATAGGTAGTTTATGCCCATTAAAACTCTTTAAAACGCAAACTAGGGTTTCCTCGGGAAACGCTGTCGCTCGAGCGATAGCTCAACGACAGACAAACAACAGTTGAGTAGTCGTCAGTATTTTTTTTATAACTTTATTTCACAATGTTCAATTGAGGTGATTCAAAATGAGTTAGAAAACTAATTCAAAGTGCTACAATTCTTCTAGAAGCCTTAATGTGAAAAATGAATTTCAAGTTGCATCTAAGAATTTGGAACATAACTTATGCGACTTTTTGACACTTTTTAGACTTCTAATTACATTCCCTCGATCATATGTGGTCTTCTTGACATCTTGGACTCTTTCAAGAACTATGCTACCAACCAAATAACTTCTTGACTTTTACAACTATTTTATAACTGTCCTTTTGTCTAAAGAATTACCAACACACTAAAAACCCAACATATTTAATTATTGAGAGTGTATTTGACTCTCTAAACTCACTTTTTATTTTAAAATGACAATTTAAAGAGTCTTTCTGAGTAAAATTTTAAGGATTGACTATCAAAGTCAAAAAATTGCCAAATCTAGAAATGTGTGCCATTAAGTCAATTTTCTTATTATTATTTTTTCTATTACAGGAATTATGAAAACAATAATTTTGTTACCCATGAAATTTATTGAAGATTTGTAAGTTTAAATTGCAATAAATGCAATGGCTCAACAGCAATAGATTCACCAACTTGGTTTTCATGTCCCTTTTTTTATTGGTAAATGTAAATTATTATATATCAAGATTTGTGTACAAGTATTCCGAATATATCTGAGCAAAACAAAGATCTAGCGGCTCAAACAACTACTTCGGATATATCCGGGCACACATGGTGAAAAAATGTACTAACAAAAAGATTTAAGGACCCAAAGCTAATGACTCAACCTGAATCAAAACATGTGGATACAAAGTAAATATTACCTTGTATACATGTGTTTTAATTTGTCCAACAATGCTACCCAAATTTGGTTTCATGTCTTACACCAACGGCAATGCAAGAATGTGGCAACCCTCAATGGAGTAGTCAATTCAATTCTAGCTATTGATTTACCAATATTTTACATGTCAAATTTTTGAAGAAATACTTAATTTTGTGTGTATGAGAACGAATTTTTGAAGAAATATTTAATTTGATGTGTATGAGTAGAGACACGTAGATATAGAAAAATAAATTCAAGTGCGGCCTTTCATAGCTAGAACTTCAATGCTAAGTTTTTTCATCAAAGGTTGATGGCTAACGTCACATTCCACGTCAATACTATGTCTTCAACTTGTATCTTTTTGAAATATCCTCGGCTAGTGGAAATACATGTGGCGTGACGTCCTAGAAGTGAACATGTAAAGCACAGTGCATTTTGCATATCGATTATACCGATCATCCCATTTAGATTCTATATCTTTCAACATACCAATGAGAAGTGCACAAGAGTTACGCTACTCAATTTTCTATTTTCAATGACGACTTCTCTAATCTCTTTATGTCACTATTAATGTGATCAAAAAGTTGTATATTACTTTTAAAAGATTCATTAACTTAATAATTCAAGAAAAAACCACGGGGAACAAACAAAGGAGATGCAACTTGA
>CAIGRE010308946.1:0-10300 GCA_903798275.1 Fraxinus angustifolia subsp. syriaca
AAAGCACAGAACCGGCCCTGCTTGTGTGTCAGAAAATAACAGACAGAAAATCAATTTTCCAAAATCAAAATCCCCACCAGACATAGGTGCTTTGCCTCCCTAAAACAATTCTTGACTCCACTCGTAATCTTATTTCATATTCTCTCTTTTGAGTTTTAACATGCTTTTCGGAAGCTGTCATACAAGTAGGACACATGGTATTGTTGTGAGTTTCAATTTAATAAATATGAAACTGTAGGAAACGGTATTGTCATACAGTTCTTTTGAGTTTCAACATGCTTTTTGGAAGTTGTCATACAAATAGGACACATGCTTTTCTGGTGGTGATTGGTCCAGCAGCCAGATACCTTATGCTTAATGGGCTCTCGAGATGGATTGTACTTTGCCACTTGTTGCAAGTGGCTGGATTGGAGAAGCCGGTTAGTATCCGTTCCTGTACTTGAGAGTTGAGCAAGTGACCTTTAAAAATAGCGTGTTTGTTTCGTGCCTTGTTAGCACTTCTTGACTTTATGTTGGTATCATAGCATTTTTTCTATAATGAATTCTTACATTCTTCTGGTGAGAAAGAGCTTATTATCTGATCTGTAAGGTGAAATTTAAATTATTGACCACTCTCTGAAGAGACCTAAAAGACCAATGCTATTTGTCCCCCGTTACATATTCACCATGAACCAGATTTTTAGTGAAAAACTGTATTATTCCACTTAAGCTTAACCAAACATGTTAGTGTTTCTCTCGTTTTGGCTGTATAGAACTCATTTTCTCTTAGTTTGAATTTGTGTGCATCCATTCAGTTGTAGGGGTGGCTGCTGATGGATGGGACTCTGCCATTGCACCCCTAATGCCAGCTCCTGGAGTTGACGAAATTCCTCATGTAGCTCCAACTAATTGGGACTAAATGAAAAAGACTTTGTTCAATAACTTGTTCCCTGAACTATTTCCATTTTATGTTGTTCTTACCCTTTGATGAGTTTGGACGTTTGTTAGACTTTTCTGTTATAAATGATTTTGTTAGAATCCGAGTTTTTTCTTTCTTTTGGCCTTTTGTAGCCAAAATACATCCCCTTGAGGTTTAGTGTTATTTGAAACATTAAATACGTGATAAATTGAAATTTTCGGCTTGTGTTTTTAATCTTTCCATGTGCTCTTTTTTTTCATTTTTCAAATGGCTTTTTATGTCAATTTATCAATTTTTATGCAATTACAAAATTTGCTTACGAGTCATTTTTTTTAAAAAAAAAAAAAATGTTTCAAAAAATTTATTAGCAACATTCAAAAAATGTTGCAAAAATATTATTAGTAACATTCAAAAACACGTTGCGAAAATGTTATTAGCAACATTTAAAAAACGTTGCAATATCTTTCTACTCTACAACAACATGAAAATTTACAACATACATTCAAACGTTGCTAAAGGTTTTCGACAACATTTTTTGAACATTGCAAAACGCTTATTTTGGTGTAGTGATTTTTAGCTAAAAAGAAGAGTCTCTTTATAAATTCAATTGATTAAAATTTCGTGTCTTTCTTTGAACAAAAGATAAAATTATTTTTAAACCTCAACTTGGTTAGAGATTCATAAGCATGAAGATGAATAAGTTTTGCTAAGTCAACTCGCTACAACTTAGTTTTGATAACATCTTATAAACTGGAGAGAAAAAGAGAGGAGAATAGAGAAGCCAATAGATTTGTGTATTTATTTTATTGAGAACTTAGGTCTCATATTTATAGATTATAATTAAGTATGTAAGAGTACAACGGTTATTCACAAATACTACTTCATTTATAACAAAAAGATAAAATTAAGCCAAATAGTGGAGTTTTTGCCTTTTAGAAATAACATGTAGTTTTTGCTTTTGATATATGTACGTGATTTGTGAATTCGCGCATTTTGCACTTAAGAGAACGTGATATTGCGTCTCCATGGATGCTTTGGTTTTCGCCATGTTCGAAACTGCCCTATTCACTCATCGAATCAAATCAGTTTTGGAGTTGATTGGTTCACGGATGATCTAATCAAATACCCTCCTACCTCAGTTCAAGGAGATGGTGTGAAGCTCAGCCTAAATCCAGAATATAGTATCTGGGAAAGCAATATCTTCTCATTATAACATGGTTGTTGAGTACTACGAAATATGAATCCTACCATTTTGCCACTATTGGTAGGTAAGAATACCTCTCACCCAATTTGGAGCTCACTGCAGGCTACCTACTCCGCTTACTCTAATGAAATACCAGAGAGATCTAACCAATCAAAAGAAGGGATCTCTGTCCCTGAGCACCTAACTCAGAACTAAGAAGTTCTAACTTGATTCTTAGCCTCATTCGAGTACTATATCATCAATGAAACAGATCGATTGTTGCAGTATTGAATTATTTGGTAAAGAAATAAGAGTTGGATGTGGTTGGCAATAACCACGAAGAAATCTATCTCTAAATGATATCTCAGTTCCTCCCAACCAATGAAAAGAGACTTGAGCAATATGGTGATGGACTTAAGACTGACGCACTCTGCCTACTGTTAACTTGGTGCTGCAAAATCAAAATATGAGGTATAATCAACACAATCAACCTACTGAATCTGGTTTTAATCAATGCTGGAACAAAACTAAGAAGGAACAATGGAATCACAACGGGAAGTCAGGAAATGATACATCTAAGCGAAAATGTCTATAACAGTTCAAGTTCAATCCCTCCAAAACTCAAAGGTGTACCTCCTCAACACAGTTCGCATAGACATTTGCATGACGAACTCTAGTTCATCTTTGTTTAGGTTCAATATCTCAATAATATTAGCAATAGGAATGTATCAAATTGTAATCAAATTGCTGTAGCTGACCTCAATATGTGGCATAGAATATGGGGCATCCAAATGCAAAAGTTGTTCATTCTTTATAGTCCAAATTTAATAAAAAAAAAAAAATTATTATAAGCAATAAATCTTCCTTTTGTGTTGCTTGTCAATTAGGAAAGAGTTCGAAATTACCTCTTCCTAACCCAAAAACACTATGAACTGAACCTTTTCAGCTGATGCACTAGGATGTGAGGGACCAGCACAACACACATCTCATAATGGTTTCAAACATTATGTGCTAAGTACAAAAATAATTATGGTCCACTTAAATGTCACGTTAGTCATGAAAAATGGTCTCACATGTCCACATGTCAAGGAACTAATATTTATGTATTCGTCGTCAAGGCTCCCCTCAGCAAAGAAATATGTAGAACACTAACATTTGACAAGGAATTTAATTGGATGCCTTGGACATGAACGAAACACATAGTGTGAATTTTGACAAAATCAACTTGAATGTTAGTATTTCATACTTTCACGTTTAAGTAGGCTGATACTAGACAAGTGTCACAAAAGCACCAACATCAATAAACTTTGAACATGAAAATATAATCATGTTTTCCAACAAAATGATGAAAAATTTCAAGTCATAAAAATAACGAAAGTGTCATCATTGAACTCCTATAAATAGGCCATTGTACAATTGAAAAGGAAACTTTTGTAAAGACAATTGATCTCTATAAAAATCTCCCTCTCTCCTTTGATATCAAGAACTGGGTTAAGTTGTACAAAAATTCCATAAGGAAAACTCTTGAGAAATTGAGAGAAAAATTATATAGTTGGCTTAAAAAATACAACCCATTTTTAAAAAAATAAAACCCATCTTCAATAATCTCAAATTGCACCGTCATCTCCTTCAATGTTTTTTTAGAATAGGAGATATTCTTCTTCGTATTGCTCTAATACCATTGATAAGTGTATTTTGTACACTTATTTGGGCATTTAAGTCATAATATTTATTGATTATTTTAATGAATTATGAATTAATTCTATATGTATTGTGTTTATTCAGTACAAATCAACATAAATGGCGGAATTGGAGAAAAGGGTGAAAGAGGCTAAATTATAAGGGATTCAAAGTTCAAGGACTAAAGTGTAAATATTCAAAAGTTTTTTCCGAACTCAAGATGAAGTTTCAAGATGTGCTAGGTGTCAATTGGATGAGAAAAGAAATCAAATGGGTAAAATATAGTTAAAATACTATCACTTATCAATTTTCAGGCAAAAAAGTTATGCTCCAAATTTGAAGTCTCAAATTGAGAGCCATTTTTGGTATAGCAAACATTTAAATTGAAAAATGATATTTCTAGAAGAATTATATTCATTTGAGTTAACTTTTCAACGCACTTTGGATCACCTCAATTAGATATTAGAAGAGAACATTGTGATAAAAAATATTGAAGACTACTCGGGTTATAACTAGGAGAGCGCCTAGTACATATTTCCATGCGAGCGTCTGACCACCTTCTGCAGGTTTTTGAACCCAATTGCATATTTCCATGCGCGCGTCTGACCACCTTGTGGAGGTTTTTGAACCCAATTGCTCTTCAAGGCAGACGCCTCACCTATAACTAGGCACGTGCCATGAATAAATTCAGGAAAAAATATTTTGTTACCCTTTTTTTTATTCGGCAAGTCTTGGGATGATATTTTTGACATCTTTTATAACCTAAAGGAGGTCCAGAATGAAAGAACCGAGTTTTTATCATTGAATAAATCTGGCAATAGGAAAACAAAGTTCAACAACAATAATTGAATATTCAAAGCTCGGATTGAAGTCAATTGTTGAAGAAATTGAGTTTTCAAGATTTTCTTCTAGTTATGTCATACGGGTGATGTCTTTTCAGTATCTTTTGTATAATTGGAATATCATAATGCTAAGCTAAATTTGTTATGTATTTGATGAATGATGAAACCTGGATACTGTTTTTAATTCAAAGATGAAGTATTTTAGCAAATTCTTGTGTTCTTAATCACTTATGCATACTTATGTCGTTGTTTGATACTTGATCAAAATTTAGATAATTAGTTGCATAATATAGCATTGAAAGACTTACAATAGATTAGAACATTGCATATTTGACACATAAGCAATAGGTGTTAGGAATTACAATTATAATGTGCACAATCATATGTGATAATCATGTGATTGAATGCTTTTTTTGCATATGAATTCAGATTAGGAATAGAGTTGAGTCATGCTAAGGATATGTTTAATATATTTTGGAAAAGAATATTAGATATTAATGAATTATCGATTGTCATAGACACTTGAATAATACTAATTTACTTAAGTTGAGAATTGAAAATATAAATAATAGGTGAATACTGAAATCCAATACATTTATCTCATTATTTGATAAAACCAGTCTTTTACATTATTCATAGCTTAATTTAGGATAATCACAATTATTACATCTCTTTAATTTACCAACATCGAATTTGATAGAAATCGGTAAACTACAGTTAACAATTATTTATCGTGGGACGATAACTAAACTCATCAATTCTATTACTTGTCAACGATTTCGTACGTTTGCGAGTTTTGTAAGAAATATAATATGAGGCTTTCCTAATTATATTGGTTTAGTAGTCTCAAAGTTTGCTTGAAATGCCCTAGAACCCTAAAAATAAGTTTCCAAGTATAGCAAGGAAAGTTGGAATAGGGGGTGGAGCTTATAGCTATTTTGTAAAAATCTATGATGGCATGCAAGATTTGCTCCTCTATCTTCCTATGCCCCCAAGAAATTGCAACCCCGATCATTAAAGTCTTAGATATTCTTAATTCAATCCTTTAACTTTTGAGTCTGTCCATTTATATCCTCAAACTCTTGATCATGTACAAACTGGTCCTTAAACTTCTGAACTATTCTACTTTGGTCCTCCAACTTCAAGGTTTCTTCAGTTTTGGTCCTTTAAATTTTCGAAGTGTCCGAGCAAGTGTTAAATTTGATGCAATTCCATCTTTTTTTCAAGAATTAAGATCCAAAACTTTTTTCCTTTTGTTGATTTAACTCCAAATTACGTTTTGAAATGTTTTGAGAGATTGTCCTCTGTGTTTACCTTACCGAGTGCGGTGGTCAGGTTGCTTCAGTCAACAGTTTCTACCTACAAAATAAGGTCGGGACTTTCTCCCCCGTTGTACCTTCGGCGTGAGAATCAGTAATTGGTTTGTAAGAGTAGGAAGATAGTATAATGTGAATTCACGTAGTTCGGGTTTCAAGAAGAAAAATATTTCTCACCGTAGAGGTATTTATAGGTACTTGTGGCTACGCGTGCATTTGGCAGTTGCTGATTCCATATGTCCCACGTAAGCCTCCCCACTCCCCCCACGTTCGGGTAGAATGACTCTCACTCCTCAAGTGGTTGGTTGTTCCCATGTTCACTGTAGGACGGTTTTTATCTAGCACATTGTCATTTGTATGGTCAAGTGTGGCATTGATCTCATGCGGTAGACATGGGGGTGTACGGCTTCATGCGATAGGATGGGGGTCGTAGCATGACCTCATGGTGGTAGGCGATCTAATGAGGATCGACGAATCCACGGGGTTGATGGTCCAGTGGAAGTAGACAGCCTTATATTAATAGACGGACCGTATGAATGTACAGGGCCTCATGAGGGTCGACGGTCTCGTCGAGGTGATGGCTTCATGATGGTAGATGTGTAGCATTTTTTCTGATAGTGTTGATCTTATTTGTTTGTGTGATTAATTAACAATGTCATATTATATCACTAGCCTCTCTGCCTCTTGCCGATGTCTTATCGATAAGAGGCAGCTCCTCTACTCGGCTAATCAACTTACGTATCAAAATTGATATCCGTTTATTCAGAAACAAAAAGTCCTTTAAATGGTCTCCAGAAACCTTAATTTAAACAAAAAGTCCAAAATAGACACCCACTAAATCAAAGTAACTAAAATGAAAAAATAAAAAGTAGCATTAAAACTTTGGTTGCCCAGTAACACGCCTTAAATTGCGAATTTGAGGTTGGAAATGACTTCAACCGGGGTTTCTGAAAACATATTATAATAGAAAATCTAACACTAGTGCAAAAAGTTATGACCGTTTCTTCGAAACATCTCTTTTACCTGATTTCTCGGTCCAATTCTCATTCAAATTCTAATTTTAATTGGTTTTCAGTTTTGGGGGGAAATTTCCCCTCACAAATTTCAAATTTTTCAAAGTTTTCCACTATTTAAGAGGTTGTGGGGCTCTCATCCTCTCATTTCATTCTTTTGCCATACTTTTAATCTTTTCATCTTCTCACAATGTAATCTCCTTCTTCCTTTTATTTTTGTCTCGCATATTTTTCTCCATGCATAAAACGTTCATCTCTTCATCTTCTGACGAAAGTGGGAGTGAAGGGATGAGAGGGTCGGCTAACCCATCTTCGGATGGATCGGCAGACCAAGGGTTGGAGTCAACTAGCGAGGCTACTGGTTGATCGTCAACTGGTAGCAAGGGTGGTTGACCATCGACCAGAAGTCCTGCTAGTCGACTTGTTGACTGGCCAATGGTAGGTCACAGGTTTGCCTCTGTCGATGATTCTTCTTATGTGATAGGAATAATCCCTACCGAGTCAAACATTTCAATATATTTGACTGAATTTCAAGATTTCGAATTGATTCCCTCAAAACGTCATGTTGGGTCCACTAAATCATTAAATCAAAACGTAGAGATTGGGCGAGATGCCGCGGGGTGAAGAGGTGATTCTTAAGATTCCTAACTGGCATAGCTTATGCAACTCCCCATCCAAGTTAGAAAAGTCACTCAAAAAGTATGAGCGGGTAAATAAATACATCTATAGAGCCCCTAGGCCCACTAGGCCCGATGAAACACTTCCCGAAACCAACCCCCGGGAGGTTGCTGTTTATAAAGACATCATAGACGGTGATTTTCACTTTTACATACATCCTTTCTTTGTCTTATTATTCAATAAGTTCCACCTTACTCCTAGCCAAAAAAATCCCAATGCGTGGAGTAAAATGTTTTATTTTTTATATGTTTGCCTTAGCAAGAAAATTTCTCTTTCAATTGATCTCTTCAAGTGCGTTTTCGAGATGTACGAGTTAGCCCAAAGCAATGTCTTTGTCTATTTCACCACTCAGTTCCTATTGTGCTTCCCTAAGTTTAGGAATTCCAATAGCGGGTGGAAGTCCTGATTTTTCTTTACTCGCCTCCATAAAGGCCAATTTCCTTTTAACATCTATTGGAGGCACCTCTAATTCGTCTTTTCAATAGTGAGATAGAGATTATCCCCCTTCTGAAAATGAAAATCCAAAAGTTGACCATAACCTGGGGTCAGTTTTGACAATGAGGAACATGTTGCTAGTTGGGATCGATCATCTTACTGGTAGGTTTTCATACCCTGCTTGTATATATTATTTTTTAGAGTTTCTCTTATGTTGTTTCCTATTAGTTGAGTTTGATTAACTCACTTGTTTGCACACAAATATGGATCTTGACTTGGACGACGTATTGAGGTCATTGCCCGAACCAAAGAGTGATGAGGAGTTTGCCCTTATTGATGGTAAAAAATTTACATTTCTCATTCTTCCTGCACTTCTTGACTTGTTATTTCGTAAGCTTGATAGTCTTTATTCTATTGATACAGGAATGGACTTCAACTTGGGGGAAACCATGGACTCATTGGCGGAGTGTGATCACGAGAGCGACGATGATCCACTTCCCGTCCCGTTGAAGAGGAAGAAGGCCGCAATGGGGGAGTACGACAGCCTACAGTCGAGGAGGATTCTCAACTTTTGGACGACCCTGTTGAAGTAGTCTCGCCACCAGTGGACATAGGAGGCAACCCAGGTCATGTCGCACCCGAGCGTGAGGGTTCTCCTCTACCAGATTTCAGATTTCCTCCTTCTTTAGGCTATTTGGAGATAAGGACGGCTAAGTCTTTGGTTACGCCCATGCGTGTCCAATCAATTGCTTGTCAGAGTGCCGACGACATCGAGAGGGTTTTGTCAGTTCACAACTAGAGGGTACTTTTTGTACATGCTCTAATTTTGTGATCTCTTGTCCCTTCCAGGTGGTGGCTCTTCAAGTTGGGCACATTGAGTCATGCCACTGTTTAGCATCGGAGTTGAAGATATTTGTCGAAGAGAAAGAGAATGAGGCTCACCGTTACAAGAAAAACTCTGTTCTTCTAGGAAGTCGGTCGAGGATTTGGAGTCTTGTTCTATAGATCAAGAGTCTGAAATAAATAACTTGCGCTTTGTTTTGGCTTGGACTCTTGAGGAGGCGGTGTCGAAGTATAAGGCCTCTATGGAATACGCTAAGGATGTAGAGACCCTGGTAGAGCGATACAGGTCGTCTACTAACTTTGCTAAGGCTCTAAACTCTTATGGGGGGAAGGTGATGGTGGCATCCATCAAATTAACCAAAGAGTGGATATCTACTAAGCATCCTTCCATCGATCTCACATGCTATGATAAGTTCTTGGCAAAGCGCCAAGGCAAGGAAGGCGGAGCCATCCAGCCCAAGAAATTTAGGCAAATATCACGAGACAAGAGCGAGGAGACATTTTGCTCGAGCTGACCTGATTTTTAGTTGTGGGCCTTTGAGCACTTTCCATTATATTCTTGTCAGTTAGTTGCTTTGTACATTCTTCTAGTTCGGGATGTGGACACACACTTTTGTTATTGTGCGCATTCTCCTTGTCCGAGATGTAGACAGACACTTTTGTTACATTTCAAGTATGAGTACTTGTTCATTGAACATCATTTTGGTTTTGCCTTCTTCATTTTTTTGTGTTAATTGTTGTGTGTTGAGCTATCCCGTATCGTCGAGGTCGAGGTTAGTTGATTTTGAGCTTTAACCATTTCACGTTTTGAAGGCTCACTGCCCGCCCCTAACAATTTTGAGCTAGCCAATTTTTGACTTTTTTTTATCACCGCTATGTGTCGAGCTATCTTGCGTCATCAAGGTCGGGGTTAGGTGATTTTGAGCCTTAACAATTTCAAGTTTTGAAAGCTCACTACCAGCCCCTAGCGATTTTGAGCTAGCCAATTTTTGAATTTTTTGCTCATCGCTATGTGTCGAGCTATTTTGCATCGTCGAGGTCGGGGTTAGGTGATTTCGAGTCTTAACCACTTCAGGTTTTGAAAGCTCACCACCAATCTCTAGCGATTTTGAGCTAGCCAATTTTTTACGTTTTTGCTTACCGTTAGTAGTATTCACTTTAAGTAGTTATGAACCAACATTTCATAGTAAAATTTAACTTGCCTAGATTTGGGGACCTAGTAGGCGCACCGGGACGTCCCAGCTAGGCTGGCCCTTCCATAGCGCCTTCATCATCTGCCGTCACTTAGGCCTTTCATTAAACAAATTTCAATCTGGTGTGCCTATTGCAGGCATTACATTATAAAAAATCATAGCTACAATATTTACGATCAATCATTACATCAGAACTGAAGAAATAAAAATTCACCTAAC
>CAIGRE010309018.1:0-10403 GCA_903798275.1 Fraxinus angustifolia subsp. syriaca
AATCACAGTTTTGTTGTAGTGTTGGATGGGGTTAACTACCATGTGTGATCTAAAATTCTGAAGATGTATATTGTGGGTAAAAAGAGCTATATCACACGATGGAAAGTTGCAACGATTGAGAATGATTCGAGTTAGTGAAACTCGAAATCAAGCGACAATTCTTGAATGTAGATCTTGTTAGAGTCTAATCATGGCTAAATGCGCAACCTTTATTGATGTAGTAAATCACAACTATAATTAATAGTTTCCTACTACAATTATGTTTCTTTCTAGGAATTTATCTTTTCAATTATGCTCTTGTTTGATTCTCATTTTTTTCAAAGTGCATTTTTCTTTCTTCTTTTCAACTACACATTCTTCAATAAAATTAATATTATATGCAACCCAAAAAAATTTCCTTCATTTTTAACCATATATTTCTCATCAATCTAATAGCATTCTATACTAAAAATGGAGCTCAAACAAGCTCTATGTTTATCTTTTCTAGGTTTCTTGTATAGTTTGTGTAGGGCTTTTATATTTTATTTGATTAGGACAATAGCTTCAATTTTCTAGTAGTATTAGAAGTAGGGAATAAACTTGCTTATAAATATAGATATACTATACACTTTCAACACAAACAATTACAAATCAATAAAAGCAATATTATTTCAATATAGTTCTTTAATTACAATTCTTAATTACAAGAATTCATGACGCTTCAACACCAAATTAGTATTAGAGCAAGGAAATGATCTCAACCTGATGGTTGAAGATGATCCTAATGGAATCGAATTGCTGACAATGAATGGAGGTTTGAAAAAAATTAAACTACAACTAAAAGGGATCGATGAAACTTTTCCCAATATCTCGCAGATGCTAACTACGATGGCCCTTGAAAGAACTGCAGACCTAGGATAGAACAACCAGGAAGGTGTAAGACTCTTTGCAACATCACACAGATGCTGACTATGTTGACTGTTTAGAATAATCGCGAGCCCTGGAGGTACAACGTGGCGGCAAGATGTTGGCAAAAAGAAGACGATCTAGATTTCGATGATGACGAAGGAGACATTGACTTGGACTCGGCGGACATTAACCTACACCCTAGACAATGGCTGAACTTCGACCCAGGCCTGGAGGAGAGATGTCGGCTCATCGTTGATCACCAATGACAACAACCGGTGGGACCAAGGCTTGACGAGTTAGGCACGAGGCACATGAATCGCAACCTTCACGAACACTCATACGGATTTACAAGAGCAGGCTAAAGGAATGGAAATCAAATCATGCTTCTTTTGCGAAAGAATGTCACATAATAATTGTCCATGAAGAAAATATGATGAGCATGGTAGAGAAAAAGTTGACCATAAAAAATGCAATTGAAGAATATAAAGACGTTTATCGAACACATAAAGAAGTTTGATTTTTTTTCAATATCGGTATTGACAGAAATTTTTAAGTAATTTTCTCCCGATTGATTGACTTTCTTTTCTTCAACTCAATTCGAGGCCGAGCTTTTTTTCAAGTGGAAGAGAATGATGTAGGACAATCCTATTTTAAATATGATAAAAATTAGATATTTATAATAAGATGTCTAATTAAAATATGTTTTAATCTTTTTATTCTTATATCTTGTTTAGAATATGATTTCTTTTCTTTATTGATTAGAATATGATTTCTAATTTCTTTCAGATTAGGATTTGATATTAGTTTCCTTATATTAATAGGATTATGGAATAATTTTGCCAATAAATACAAACGAATTGTACACTTTTTGAGCAATGTGAAGATGATGACCTCTTACAAAGGTCCCCGACGACGTTGACGATGACCTTGTAGGAGGCAATGGTCGACAGCAAGAGGTGGAAGGTGATTTGAGAATCCAGGGAGTCGTAAGGTTTAATTTAGGGAAAGAGTTAAATTTTGACCAAGAGTTAAATTTTGCACGCCTTTGTCCACGACAAGACATGGTCAAGACATCACCCGTAACACAATAACAACTCGGAATATCAAAAGGACTTAAGTGTTAAACTTCATATTGATTAAAATAATTGCATAATTTCGTCCATGTAGAGATGAAGATAAGAACTTGTAAATCATACCTATTTCTGCTGGTTTAATTTATTGTGTTGGAATTTATGTTTAGGCTTCCACAACAAATAATCAAGCAATGCTCTGTTATTGTTTATTGACCCTATTTCTATTAAAAGTCCTCTCACGAGAGTCCTATTTTGCTTCAACAGATATTCTCATTGTGGGCAGAGAGTCCCAGAAGGCTTGGAGGGTTGAGTTATTCAACTCAGGATGTTGGTTTAGTTCTTGGAATCTCAGGTTCAAGACATTTTTAGCATTAACCCTTGTTCTTTTCGATCAGTAAAGATGCTTTAAAAGGTCTATGAAGCAAGATACAAGCTAACAGGTTCACATAAAAGAAAATTGTGTTGCAAATATAGAACATTTGTGTGGCCCATTCACATACAGTCTAAATTTACCAAGTTGATAACGAACTCCCATTTGTTTCTAATTGTTTACTTTGATAATGATACGACTTTTCATTTTTTGGATACATTCAAACATACATATATATGTTCCTTATTATAGCCCACCAAGTGAGAAAATCGACTCTGTAGACCTAAATTATACTAGAAAAATGTAGCTTTATTGATTGATGGTGTGTACAAAATATTAATTATCATGTCTGTGATAATATAGAACGATTTTAGTGAAGGGAACTGCTGGAATCAATAAGATATGAAATGCGAACTGATGCCTATACCTCTCTTAAGTATCTATATTATTGTGTTATACAAGTATTAAAATCGTGTGAAAGTTTTTGGTTTTCAATAGCATTGTTCAGTGATCTTTTCATCTTCCTATGTTATTTTACTTAACTTTTGGTAAAGCTAAACTAAAATTTCAAAGTATCTAATCTTTTTGCTGTGAAGAAAATGCTCTGGTTTGCTTACAGCTTGTTAACTTTCAGGTCTTGGCCTTTTAGTCTTCCAAACTTTCTTATACCCAGTTGCAGAGAAAATTATTGGACCTATAATGGTTTCACGAATTTCAGGCGTAAGTTCTAGAATCTTGGTAGAGATTAATTTAAATCTACGAAATCTGTATATTGACTGCCAATACTAACTTTTAATTGGAGTAATATGGGGTAATTTTGTACTGCTTGCAGATTCTGTCAATACCATTATTAACAAGTTACCACTATATAGCCATGCTATCTGGCATCACTTTGTCGATAGTAGTAAATTCTGCATCTCTGGTGAAGAACATTCTAGCTGTAAGTGGTTTGATGATTTTAACATTTTATGGGTAATCTATTTTGTTTCCATCAGTTGGTGGACAACATTCTCGAATTCATGGTTGATTTTGCATTTGTTGACGTCCAAAATGAGTTGCGGCTTAGAAAGTTTTAACGGAATAGGCTAGGAGAAAAAAGTATCTGGCTAGTTTGAGAGATATTTGAAGATGACTCCTAGGGGTCAAAAGGTTATTCCTGCCTTACTTATATGGTACGCCACATAGTCTCCTGTACCACTTAGTTCTCAACCCGTTAACCGGTGATGCAATGAGCTTCACTGGACCTGCACAAGCACCATGAGATAAGCTCAATCTACTCCAAAAGGTTCAAGAAATTGTTGCTTACAAGTCTCTATGCAGCTGCTTATAAAAAGTTGCATTTTTCTTATTCAATGCTAGAAATCTCGAGTCTCATTAGAGTAACAGAAACCTCATCCATTTAACAACTGAAAAAAAAAAAAAACTAGAAATCTCTAATCTCATTAGAGCATGTTTATGTTTAGCATCACAACTTTCTGAATACTCATTTCAGTAGTAGATAGCCAAGTACAAAGCCCTTATTACATTTCTGAGATACATAAAAAAACTAAGAGAAGCCAATGTGACCTTATAAACGCACGACAGTGTAGACAAGTCAATGAACGGTGCATTTATTAGCATATTTGCATAATTAGCGTTCTCTGCCATACCTATCTAGTCACTTTATATGGTAGCATAACTTTTCAGATTAACAACTCTTTTTTTATTTCGAATTTTAGAGTTCTAACAATTTTTAATTTTCATCAGACCTCCATTGAAACAGGATTGTTCATATTGCAAAGTAGAGCTGTGGTAATTTTCTTGGTGGATTGATCTTAAAAACCTGAACATTTTAACGTTCCCATCTAGTTGTACATGATTATGCACCTAACCAGATTCTTCTGACTCTACAAGTACAGGAACAACACCAAAGAGGAGCTGCCAATGGTATAGCCACGATGTTGATGTCACTTGGCAAAGCTGCAGGTCCAGCATCAGGAGGAACACTGTGAGTTGCTTCAGGCGCATAGATTAGTCTTTCAACCTCTATGTGTTATACTTTTATCGAAACAATCATTAAATCGAGTTCTCTGGTGGTGATTCACTATAATATATACATCAGTGCCTAAGGCATTAATTTATAACACACATAATCCTATGATACATTAATAAATGGACTAGAGGATAGTAGGAACGTTTGTGGCTCCTCTCAGGACAGTCTCATGTCCTCGGAAAATTATTATGCGGACTGAATATGCCCTGTAAAGAAATGACTTTCATGTGCTAAACTGTTCTTGTTTCATCAACTAATGCAGCTTTTCCTGGTCAGAGAAGCGTCAGGATGCTGACTTCCTTCCAGGTAGGTGATATTAAGTTTATTGCCAACAATCATATAACTTTGTGTATATCTAAGTATCTACTTTATTAGTCAGGGTAAAATGATATTTTTGAAATCATTAAAATTGTCCTATTCTACACTTCGAAATGTAAGTTAACAGTCTGGACCCAATTTTATTAGCTGAAGATTGAAAACAAATAAGAGGATAAGAAGAAGCTCTAGATTTGCCCTAGTTTAGAATGGTTTTGCAGGCAAAACCATGGAAAATTCTGGTTATTAGCTATAGAAGTGTGCACAGGTATGTACTCCAAAATCTCACATTCCTCTGGAATTGAGCTCCGCCTTCGCGTGGCTAACTGAATTAACTACTGTCTGAATCCTACACCATCTCCAATTATAAAATACCCAATTTCTCGTGTAAATAACATAACTTCTTCAATGAATTATATTCCATTGTCAATATTTATCTTTCGTCATTTTCATCGAAATCCTCGAGCTCCACATTTTTTCTGGTAATCCTTCATTCTATTCCCTTGCAGAATACAATTTCTCAATCTTCCACAGGAAATTGGATGCTTTAATCAACAACTTTGCTGCATCACTTTGACAGTTGTCTGTGTTTCTCCAATTCCATCCCCATTCCTTTATGGCGCTGAAAAACTCAAGTAATTGAGGCTGTAGAACAAAGTTTACTCAGTAAATTATTGAATCCAATCAACTGATCCTTGCCATACCATAATGGAATATATGGACATATTCTTATTTAGCTTCCAAAGGTTTGCTAACATTCTGGTCAACAGATGATTCTCTGGACTTCAAACTCTCTTTCACGACAGAAATAACATTGGATTCGTCATTTCCAACCTTACTATCTCCATGAAGATCATTGGAGGACCTTTCTTTTACTCAAAGAAGTTAAATACTTTTACTCTTCCCATTTGGTACTCTACGAAGATTGAAGAAACATGATTACAGATGAGACACATGCTCTTGAGAATCTCCAGACACGGGCTAATCTTGATTGAATTCCTTCTTTTACGTTTTTCAGGAAACCTCTACTGAAAATTAAGTTAATTTACTCTCTTCTTAATTTGTGAATAAAGGTTTAGAAACTTGTTTTGGTGAATCGTCATTTTTCAGATGGGAATTTGAAGTGGTTCAATATTGAATGGTCATATCGTTGCTATTTTAGAAGCATGACCATTAATTTAAAGATATTTTTGAACCTACTTTTCACTGACCTCAGGTATCTCTTATATTATTCAACAACCACTGCTGTTTAGAATGTAGATTTTTTCTGAAAGAGTCGTCTGCTTGTATATTGCAACATCGTTTCGAAAAAACTCTTTCACCAAATTTTTGATGAAACTGACGTCAATTTGTCACCTTTTTTTCATGTGAAGGAATACTTTTCTGTACACTCTTTTCCATCATCTTTATGTTTAAAGCACTCTCCTTCACACTTCCAGCAAAGGGTTGTCTTGTAAAATCTAATTTCCTTACGACCTATTAGAACTATACTGCCTGACATTCTTCCATGAGGTCTGTCCCAAACTTTAGAATATCATAAATCATCCTTCTATGAAATTTTAAATTTCCATTTATGCAGTATATAGTCCTCATTCTCAAACAGAGGAATAGCAAGTGTGCTGTAATGGAGAACTAACCTTAACCTAAAAAAACCAAACAAGTAAAATGGCACTTTTGGGGGTAGAATATGGAATAGGGTGCAAAAAAGGATGGGTTTTATTCAGTTTCTTGAACAAGTTCAATGATGAAAAATTACAGGAAACAATTGAGGAGAAAATAAATTGGTTTGGCTCTGCTTCCTACTAGGATGGATAAACATACTACAGTTTAGGAAAGAAATACCAAAAGTTGAATCAGAATGTAATCATAAAGACACAAATTTGGTCAAGTCCCTGAACTGACTATTTTCTTGCTTTCCATGACAGCTTGAAGTCTCTGTATACTGTATGGAAAGCTTGAAATGATTAGTGTTAGTAAGTTAACCAAAAGGGTGAAAAAGATATTGTCAATGATCATCCCTATAAATTTCATATATTATTTTATTTGCAACATAAAATTGTCGATGACATGACTACCATGTCTCGAAGTAAAAGAAATTTCATTTATATTAACTGCATATCTAATTGTTGACAATTCTATAATGAAATATTACAATCTAGGTTCTGTTAGAACTACTGATCCTATTTTAAAAATAGGATAATATTCAATCAATCCTATATATAGTAGTACGATCCTCTTAATACAAGGAAAAGGAAAATAATAAATAATAAAATACTATTAGTAAAAAGAAAATTATTAATTTCTAACTAAACTATGATATAAATTAGATGTGAAACACATAGGGTGAATTTCTTATTTATCTTTCATACAAAATGTGTATATACATATAAATAAATTGCCATATATAATTATGTAGAATATTTAACTACCGTATATAAAAATATTGACCTATTACATTTGCGCACATTGTAATTACACTTGTTATATTTACAACACTTCCCCTCAAATTGGAGCATAGATGTTAATCATACCTAACTTGTTATAAATATAATCGATTATTGGACCCCCTAGGCTTCTGTGAAAATATCTCACAGTTATTCTCCAACCTTAACATGGCTAGTGGAGATCAATCCCCATTGAATATTTTCTCGAATAAAATGATAATGAACTTAAACGTGTTTAGTACTTTCATAAAAAAAACTAGATTGAGTTTCATCCTATTTTTTCGCAAATCATTGAAAGCCATTTTTAAGTGTTTCAAGTAGTCTACGGCTTTAAAGCTTTTTACTAGCATATCATCGATATAAATCTCAATCGTTCCCTCGATTTGCTCTACCAACATTTTATTCAGTAGCCTTTGATATGTTGTCCTTACATTTTTTAGCCCGAACGACATTACTTTGTAGCAATATAGTCTCCGATCAATCACGAATGTGGTATATTCCTCGTCAGCCCAATGCATAAGGATTTAATTATATCCTGAATATGCATCCATGAAACTTAACGGCTCATGTTCACTATAGTATCTACAACCGATCAATTCTAGAGAATGAAAAGTTTTGGGTTTTACTTTTTGGCACTCATTGGTCGACACCTTTCTATTTTGGGTTTGATCTTTGGATCGAGTTTAAAGGCGTGACAGGCAGTCTTTGTGTCGATTCTTATCATGTCTGTATGCTTTCAAACGAACACGTCTAGGTTTGTGGGAGAAATTTTTTAGCTATAGGTTCACATAACTTTCGGCTCGTATACGAATGTACCCCTTAATGATGTCAAAATTCATATATCCCTTATAAGCCCAGGGCTCCTTTCCAATCTTAATTAACAGAGTGGCCTGTTCGTGAAGGACTTGACCTCCTTTGGTAAAGCGGTGAAGAGCCAATACAAAAATTCGAGGGTTATTCTTTCATACCCGATCAAATGTTCCTTCATATAAGCATGTGATGAAGATTTTCACTCGCCATCGTTGCACGAATCACCACTTCTTCCTCAGAACCTGAAATTTTAATCCTAAACTCTAGAATGTTACCTATGAATTTACTTTTTCCCTACAGTCCTGTTTTCCAAATTCTGTATTTTCGTACATAAAGTAGCACGTTCTATCATTAATACCTTTAAGTCTTTGGCCATCCTCTGAATATTTTTAATAGTCGTATTTTCTCTTATATTGGCCTGAACATTGCTATTTGCCAAGTTTCCACTACTTGGTACTGCAAATGGTGGGTGATCTTTTCTTGCTCGTTTCATTTTCCTTCACTTTGTGTTGTAAAACGTCGTGGTTTACTTTGTTCAACTTTCCAAAGACGGCACCAATTTGTTGACGTTAAAAACTGGATTAAATGATTTTATTAATAAACAATTATAATCAAAATCAATGTAAATACAATTAACATATCATTTCACCCAACTATGAGCTTCACCTCCTAAATTTACTAGTCTAGAAGTATAAATTAAAAAAAAGATGAGAAATAACTATTTAAGAGGGATATATATTTAAATTGCATACCATCTTCTTCAAATGTGGCGGGATATTTATAGATTCCCCTCCATGCGTTGGGGGTAGTTTGGTAATTCTCGCATTATGCCAGGTCGCCACTCTTTATTGAATATCTTCTAACTGGTTTTTTATTAGGAATCATACTTTATTTGTTTGCACATATGTGCCTTGTTGACGGACTGTAATTTCTTCGCATCCTTTGGGCAAACCTTTTGCTTTTTCTTACTTTCGCATGCTTCATTTCTACTTCGCTGAAGGGGAATCTTGCAAGGTGTCTTACCTTGTTCAACAAAAATAGTTCCATATTTCCTATTCCAACTAGAAGCTTGGTTCTTGTGTGCATTCTTCTATGTATATTTTCCTATGATCTATATTCTACGCAATGCTTTGTTAATCTTATATTGTGAAACTTCCTTATTCTGTTTGCTTGAAAGCTAAGTTAGAGTCGTTGGTGACATGCAGGTGACCAAATGCTGTTCTTTATCTTGAACATAATTGAGCTAGTCGGAGTGTTGATGACCTTCAAGCCATTTTTAGTTCAACGGAGACAATGATTACTTCTCTTCAACTACAAGCCCCAGACAAAACCGACTAGTTGTTCCGTATGATAATAATTCATTGTCATATCAGAAGTAATTCTCTTAAAATTAATATTGTCTATTGAATTTTCTGATGAAACTGTGAGATAGAATCATACTCAATAATGGCTACGATTATCATGGATTCTTCAGAATACAGTTATGCTACAACTGTTAAAGAGGCTCTTAGATATGCTAGTATGCTTGTTTAAGACTTTTCTATAGTTATTACAATGTCTTTTTTTGTTAGTCATTGGAATGGAGTACAGGCACTAAGATTTAAAATATCAAACTTTTTTTAATATTTCTTTATTTTATTCAAGTAATGGTTTTTATTATTTTTTTACGAACAATAAACTTATTCAAACAAATATGTACATTTTTGTTGATAAGTTTGACATTGTCGTGAGGTGTGAGCTTTTTATACATTGATTTTAACAACACTTTAAATAATCGGTAGCACATTTTTCGACAACCCTTGAAGTGTCACTAAGTGTTTACACAATTAACTTAATCCTTCAAACAATTTGGTAGGTTAGGATGCAGCTATGTAGACGTGTACTCAGTCACTCCGTAAAACAAAAAACAAAGAATGAAAAAGGTACTATAAGTATATGCAATCCAAACAAGGGAAAAAAACAAAAAAATGAAATCTATGCAAGGATATTTGTGTTTACCTCTTATATTTTGGAGATAGCTATCTAATTTCTTTTGTCCTTCCATAAATATAAGGAAAAATTGCAACAACAATCCTCAATCTTTTCCATTTTTACAGACTTTACCCTAACCTTCATTTTGTGACAACGAAGGTCCCTAAATTTTTATAAATATGCGCATGAGATCCATCTGGAGGGAAATCATTCAAAACACCATCAGTTGACTTGAAAAAAAAAATTAAGAAATGAGCTGAGAAAGTACATCTTTGACATGCATTCTTCATTTCCTTGTCTTATCAGCTACAGTACTGAGCTGAGAAAGTACATCTTTGACATGTTTAGATTGGCTACTGAGCTCTGTCAGGTCATTATAACTTAATCTTACGTATGGTCCCTAACAATTAATGAATTACTTAGGGAATGAAGCTAAAGCATATGATTGGTGAAATTAAGAGGTGCTGTCATAAGCTTATTCAAATGTAATTGATTGATTG
>CAIGRE010309029.1:0-15096 GCA_903798275.1 Fraxinus angustifolia subsp. syriaca
ATCCAACTAAACCCAAATCGTAGTACTTTATCAAATATCTTCCTTTCAATAACAAAATTAATAATAAAGACAAAAAATATGGATAATTTCGTTTGTGTAACTCCACAATATAATGGCAAATATATAATCAAAGAAATATAAACAAACATATCTACGAGACATCTTCTAAATGTTATAAGTGCACAGGTCATATTTTGTTATTTTCATTGTTCCAACAAGGAATAAAACACGAGGCTGATCATAGAATAAATATTCTTAATAAGAATGATTTAAGTGTAGGATTAATACAATGGTAAACCTACTAGAAACATCAACTTAATTTCTATGTACAGCTTAATATGACCTTTAATTCTAGTGTTATCAAGAAAATCGATAAAAAGACGACCTTCTTAGCTAAATGAACAAAGATGAGGAGGCACCAATTGAGGAGGATAGATTACGGAAATGTCAATTTAAGTATATTTAAGACACTTAAAGTCTCATCCTTTAAACCTACTAGAAACATCATTAACTTTCAATGACAGCTTAGAATGACCTTCAATTCTAGTGATATCAAGAAAATCGATAAAAGACAACCTAAATGCATAACTACAGTGGCACATTGTAGTTGCTAAGTAACTAAATGCATCAACAAACTAAATTGAGCGACAAAAAACATGCTTGTGTCTATAAGTAACATAGCAATGTCTTCAAATAAACTTCCATTGAGGGTGTCTAAACTTGGTATAATTGAAATCAGAAGATGAAAGCTAAGGAGCTCGTTTCATCACAATACACGACACTGAACAAACATTAGGTCAGGGTTCAATTATCAATTCTTGAGCTCAAACTTGTAAGATAAAGAAGCAAATCGCAGATTTACGACCATATGTAATAGTCCATAACAGAATAAAAGTAGCAGTCTTTTCAGATCCATGACATATATCATACGAGGGTGACAATAAGCACCTTTTCGCTTCCCACCCAATCACTATTATATAAGACAGGAATTTAAGCGAATACATGTGATCACCCTCTAACAATTAAGGCCCGTTTGAGCTCCTTTTTTGTGTAGAATGCATTTTGGAACAGTACATTGATGGAAAATGTGCTGTAGAAAATAATGAAAAGTTTTGGGACTTGCGTGTAATATTATTTTATTGAAAATTGTGATGTTGAATAGAAAAAAGAGAAAAATGTAATTTGGAAAAAATGGAGATCAATTAAGGGCTTAATCTTAAACTGTTAAATGAGTAGATTAACATGCAGCCACCGCCACCTATTTATGAAATGTTGTGCAAGTGTGTATTAAAGTAAATACAATCTACCTGTGATGATGCAAGGGTGTAGTGAAGAGAAGATTTAAAGAAAACATTGTGACCCTATAATGGTAGCAATTAACTACTATCTTCAAAAAAAAAAAAAAACCCCACTCACCTTGTGAGAGTAAAGTGGATAAAACAAACAAGGGTTTTGCCATAAGGATTGAAATGAACAGCCAGATACAACTACCCAAAAAAAAAAAAAAAAAAACCCCTCTCACCTTGTGAGAGTAAAGTGGATAAAACAAACAAGGGTTTTGCCATAAGGATTGAAATGAACAGCCAGATACTACTACCCAAAAGCTGTCGATTTACCTGATTTGGAGAGATTGACATGTCTAAAAGCAAAAGCTTCCAAAATCAAGTTGCAATAAAATTAGACCAATTATCTCAGAAACCACCCACATCAACTAACGTGATAGCCTACAATTAAAAGTCTCCAAAGGGAACAGCTTTTATATCTTATTTGAACTGAAACGAAAGTTTTCCAGAAGATGCATCTATTTAGAGTTAATGTTCTAGTAGTACTCAAGAAATCTGGATCATAATCCTTCTCTACACTAGTAAAGGCACACTAATTAACTTTCAGTTATAGACCATAAACGAATTTTACCCTTTGTTATAAATCAACCTTGGACTGAAACTTATTCCAAATCCACCCACGCACCATAATAATGTTCCTCATTAATTAGTCTCTAATTAATTCCACAACATTGGTCAAAGCTAACAAGATTGCTAACGGAACAAACGACATACATATGTGGCGTCATATGTGGTCGATAAATTACATGCATGTTACTAAATTTGCTTTCCAAACGCAAGTTCAATATGTTTCTTTTGTACTGTCATCCTCGCACCTTGACTACCATGTTGCATCTATGAAATCTTGCAAGCTCGTTTCTATCCACAAAGTTTTGAGAAAGGGTTCAATACATAATGGCATTAAAAACACACAAGCCTTTGTGATCATAAATTTTCCCATTTAGACAAACAGTTTACGAACCCTAAAATTTGGAGGAAATTCAGAGACTGGATTTTCGATATTCAGTCCTATTAAAGTGTTTTACTTTAAAGGGACATAATTTCAAGTCACATTTGGGAAAGTTGATTTACTATGACATTTATGCAGTATAATATGTTGGGTTGTGTGCTCATATTAAATAAAATTGTTTTTTACTTCATTTATTGTATTTATTTAATTATTGAGCATGAAAAATAAAGACTCAATGATCATTAGTGATAATATAAGTTGGGTACTTACATTGAGAAGTACATTGTAACACAATTTATATTTTGATCATAAATAATTTGTTCACTGCCTATGCATAAGGGGTTGGCACCTTGTACCGAAAAGTTGTAGTGTTATCTGATTCAATATTGGGGTTTGTGGTTTGTCCTTATCACAGAAATAGTTAAAAGTGACATTAGTACACTTGAAGTGTATTGAACAGACCACGTGTTGAGTTTAATTCTACAGCATAACCGTGTGAAGAATTAAATTCAACTTGACCGTTGTGTGTTTTATCTAAATCCATTGACAGAGTTATGTATATATATTCGTGGGTAAGATCAATTTGATTGGTCAAATATCTAGATGAGTTGGGAACTTGAGAATGAGCGAAGTAAAGAACATGAATTCGTGTCGGAAACAGTCGCCCTAAAAATGGGTAGAGTAACTACCTAAGTATTTCATGTTGAACGGTTAATATCTGAGTTCAGTATTTAACAGCGGCTAACTTTCGACATCTATGATTTGTTTACAGGACTGTTGAAGAAAATGGTACTTAAGTTAGTGAGGATAATTGGAAGTACAAAACGGTCATTTATGCTCGTACATAATTATCGAATCTCGAACGGGGATAAAATACATGTACAGCAAGTGAGAAGAAAGTATTACAGATTTATTGACTTCTGTGATCTTATATATTCCGAGAGTTCGGCCTTTGGCCTTTAGTGGAAAAACAAAGACTAATAGTTATATTTGGTGGTCTAGGGTCGAATAGACAGGATCTAATTATTGGAGCTTGAAAAATATATGTCTGATTAGGTCCATGTGGTAACTCTATAAAGTAATTGAACTTAATTACGATAATTATAATAGTTTTGACTTAATTGTAATTACAAATTTTTGTACTTTCTTGTAATTACTATAAAAGTTATAAACTTAATTATAATTGTAATTAAAGTTCTAGGACTACACGGGTAATTAAATGTAAACTAATTGGATTTAAACTTTAATTAAAACTCCTACTTAGATTTTAATTAAAACTCCTATTTGATATTGGAATTATTATTCTACATGGATTCAGACATCTTTTATCTCTATAAATAGAGATTAGATAGACATAAAAATCCTACAATAATTATAATACATTAATTACATAGTGTTCAAATTTGGAGAGAGAAAAAAGTGAGAAAAATAATATTTTCTTGTTGTCCAATCCAAAAATTAGTTTCTTGATTTAATTAAAAGAATGTGTTGTCTTGACTTTGGATAACACCATAGAAAATTTGGAGGTTTGAAGTATCAAATTCTTGCAATTAAAATATTGGAAGCTCGTGATCTAAAAGGCTGAAAGTTCGTGATTCAAATCTAGTTCTAGGATTAATTGTCGAATATAGGTAAAAATATGAATCCCTAATTCTTGATATAATATACACGTGAACATCTAGATGATCTTATTTATTGAATTAAAGAGATTTTTTAATTTTTGGATAATTCTGCTTCCGTACTCTAACAACTAGTATCAGAGTGATTCAGATCGTTGACACATGTGTTATTTCTGAATCTTAATAGCATGATCTAGTCGAGGGATGTCTAGAAATATTTTATTATGTGATGATTGAATTATTTTAAATCATGATCCAATTATTTGTGGTCAGTTCTTGATGTAATTTGTTATTTCTAGTTTGTAACAAGATATGTGGATTACGACTTTATCATCTTGATTTAATTTTCTTTTCAATTAGATTCAAAATTGTGAGCCCAATGGACATAGGAACTATGTAATTCTTGTAATTATTTGGATCTTATATATTGATTAAAGATTGAAGACTTGGAATCATATGACGAAGAAGATCAAGAAATTACAGTAGAAAAAATGTATAAATAGTGTCTGCGGCAGATGTCTTTTGCCCGAGCAGACAACGTCTGCCACAGGTAGATGTGCTGTCTGCCTGCTATCTACAAACAGCTGCTACCACGTTGCAAAAAATCATTGGTCCGGGTCCTTTGATAGGCCAGTTTGGATTTGAATGGTTTATGTTCAATGTTTAATTTTTACAGATACGATGGTGAAGTCATATTGCTATTTGGAATGCTACTGTTGGATCCTTGGAGATTTTTTGGGCTGAATATTTAGATTAAATATTTGGCTTGGGTCCAATTAGTTTTTAATTTAATTTTTGAGTCATTTAAAGGCCACAAATAATTATTAATTTATCGCTTATGAATACTTTAAATTATTATTTGAAATATTATCATTTCAGATATCATGACATATAGATTTATTTGTGACATCGCTCGTTGGTAATTTAATTTAATTTAGATGAAATTTTTCTAGATGGAAAAATCGTAATAAATTAATCATATGTTAATATGATTAATGTGAATGGTTGGTAATTAAAATCCATTACTTTTAAAAATATTGAGTGTGAGGGAGTGTTTATTTAAATAAAAACCATGGTCTCCTTTAGTCCATTCATAAGCAAAGTAACATGTTTGCTTTGTACCAGTATTCCAACAGACTCTCTATAGGAGGGCGGCATTGTTCGAGTTACCTGATTGGATTTCTTTATGATAAGATCATCTAGATAGAATATAATTTTGGATCATCCTATAGACGACAAAATTATTTTCAAGTATTTAGAGATTCAAACAAATGTTATAAACTCAAACCGGAATTATCTACAAACCTCCTATAGTAGCTCCTGTTTATAATTTTGATGACCAAATAAAACAATACTAGACTTAATATAGACCTTTGTTGTCAGGTATAATTTGTATAGTGGGAGGGTTTGAGCTTGATTAGTGGACACAATGACATTCCCTATAGAGAGGTATGTTGGATCACAAGGATTGAGTTATCATTGCATTATTGTAGTTAGATGGATCTATGTATGCATTCATGCATCATATGCTAAATTATTATTCGCTACTCAATTTTAATAGGCAATAAATGGTTATTTTTTAGCAAAATGTTTCTCAACGCATTTTCCATTATTCTAAAACAAAACCAACTTGTCGAAGATAATTATGCGGATTAGAAACGTAATTTGATGTTTTTGCTTGTTGCTGAAAAGCTTAATTTTATGCTCGAGGAGGAATGTCCCAAAGAACCTACTAAGACATCATACAAAGCCAAAAGGGCTGAGTATGATAAGTGCATCACGGCTGACAAGATGGCTCGTTACATTTTGGAATCAAAAACTTGAAAGTCAAGAGACCTCTTGTGACCTACTAGAAAGCCTGAAGGGTATGTTTGGACATCAAAGTAGGAGTTCGTTTTGAGGCTGTTTGTACTTTGCAGAACATCCACATGAAACCTGGAATGCCTATGAAGGATTATATGTTGACTGTAATTGCACACTTCATTGTGGCGGAGAATCTGGGTGCAACTATTGATCAAGAAACTCAAATTGATATGGTATTGAAGTCTTTATCTGATATGTTTTCACGGTTTACTGTAGACTGTCACTTGCACAAGATGGATATGCCATTAACTGAGTTGATGAATGAGTTGCAAAATGTGGAAAGTTGTCTTAAAGGTAAGAATGACCATGCTCATGTGGCAATTACTAGCTCCTCTAGTTCCAAGCAAAAAGGCGGAGTTGGAAAGAAGATGAAAAGATCTAACAAGAAGTTAGGTAGCAACAAAAATCTCAAATCAGATGGAATGCTGAAAGGCAAGTGTTTCCACTGTGGTGGCAAAGGACACTGGAAGAAAGATGCCCTGATACACTAGCTAAAAAGTAGGGTGCTGGTGAGGTTTTTATTGTTGAGTCATGTTTGGTGGCTGATTCTACAAATTCTTGGGTTGTAGACTCTGGAGCCACTAATCATATATGCATATATGCAAGTGCTTCAGGAGAGCAAAAGACTCGGTGATGACCAATTTAAAATTACCATCGACACAGGAGCTATAGTTTTAGCTAGAGCAATAGGAGTAGTTTACTTTTATTTTAGTAGTGGTAGGCATTTAATTCTTAGAGACTATTATTATGTCCCGCGAATTAAGCGGAATTTGATTTCAGTTTTTTGTTTAATAGGACAAGGTTATTTTGTAAATTCTGTGCATAATGTGCTTTATATTTTAAAGAATAAGCCCCTGTTTGAGCCACATTAAAATTCTCATTCTTATTCCACTACTCATTTTCAACAACACATTCTTCAATAAAATAATATTTTCCATCATATTAATAACTTTTCCTTTTTTTTAACCACACATTCTCAATCAATCTATTATTCCAAAATACATTCTTCCAAAATAATGTGTCTCAAACACACTATAAAGCTCCTTTTGTGCTGGATATTTCAATAATGGTCTTTACAGTTTAAATTGTGCAACAAATGAAATAAATGTTACTTTTGCAAACCATAAGTGATACGTATCTATGGCATCTTGGACTTGGACATATTAACCTTAATAGGATACTAAGATTGGCTAGAGATGGTCCACTTAACACATTTAAGATCGAACCATTGCAAATTTGTGATTTTTGTTCGGAAGGTAAAATGACCAAGAGATCCTTTCTACCAAAAGGATATAGAGCCAAAGAAGTATTAGAACTAATTCATTTGATGTGTGTAGACCCATGAATACACCTGCAAAAGGGGGCTATGAGTATTTTATCACTTTTATGGATGATTACTCTAAATTCGGATACAACTAGATAATAGCTCGAAAATTAGATGCTTTTAAAAAAAATCAAAGTGTACCGGACTGAGGTCAAGAAACATTTGGGTAAGAATATTAAGACACTTCGATCAGATCAAGGTGACGAATATCTCTCGGGAGAATTTATGGATTACTTGACAGAAAATGGTATTATTTCTCAACTGAGTGCACCGTGTGCTCCCCAACAGAAAGGCATTTTAGAAAGAAGAGAGAACTTTGTTAGACATGGTTAGGCCAATGATGAGTTCCGCAACTCTACCTATTTTATTTTGGGGATATGCACAGGAAACAGTAGCACAAGTTCTTAACTTAGTTCATTCTAAATGTGTTCTGCAGAACCCCCTTAAATTGTGGAATGGGCACAAGTCCATCTTATGTCACATTCGAATTTGGGGATTTTCGGCTCATGTGTTGAAAGGGAAGACAGAAAAATTAGAGTGTAGATCGGAGATATGCCTATTTGTGGGATACCCTAAAGGCACCAGAGGATATTATTTTTATAGTCCTCTAGATATGAAGGTCTTTGTTAGCACAAATACAAACTTCTTAGAGGATAATTATATTAATGAACGTTAGTCCAAGACTAAGACCATGTTGGAAGAAATAAGTAAGAGCAATTCCATCTCATTGATTCCTGAATCGCAATCTCGTGATAGACAACCTTTGGTGTCAAAAATACCTAAACAATGTCATTTGAGTGGGAGAGATGAATCATCATCTAATCTCATTGATCAAATAAACGTTGAAGGTATTGAGGAGGTAATAGGTGATGCCAACATTGATAAAAACGTTACAATTCCAAATGATGCCACAATTCGAGATCCATTGCCCCTTAGAAAAAGTCAGAGGGTCATCAGACCACCTTCTCATTACTTGTTAGTCAGAGAGTCAAACCAGACGATCTCCATAAAACAAGTTAATGATCTTACTTCATATAAGGAAGCTATGAATGATGCGGATGCAGATTTATGGCAACAAGCTATGAATACTGAAATGGAACCTATGTATTCCAATCAGGTCTGAGAACTTGTAGATGCCCCAGAAGGGATAAAACTCATTCGGTGCAAGTGAGTCTATAAAAAAGATAGAGAAGCAGACAGGAAAATGAAAACTTTCAAAGCAATACTAGTGGCTAAAGGTTTTACCCAACGAGAATGCATCGATTACGAGGAGACCTTCTTGTCTGTGGCTATGCTTAAGTCTTCATATTCTCTTATCCATTGTATCTCATTTTGATTATGAGGTGTGGCAAATGGATGTCAAGACGGTATTTTTGAATAGCAATCTTGAGAAATGTATCCATATGATACAACCAGATGGATTCATACTATGTAGTCATAAAAGCAAAGTCTGTAAGCTTCAACGATCCATTTATGGCTTGAAGCAAGTATCAAGATCTTGGAACAAAAGATTCGCAAAGTGATTAAGACATGGTTTTGATCAAAATTTTAACAAACCCTGTGTCTATAAGAAGACACAAGATAAAATTGTAATTTTCCTGGTACTTTGTCGATGGGATTCTACTCATTGAAAATGATGTGGGAGCGTTATCATCTACGAAAGCGTGGTTAGCCCAACAGTTTCATATGAAGGATTTAGGCGAAGGTAGCTATGTTCTAGGCATTCAAATATTAAGAGATCAAAAGAACGGCAGATAACTTTATCTCAAACTTCATATATTAACAAAATACTTGTTGGATTTGCCATGCAAGATTCCAAGAAAATTAACCCGCTTTTTAGACATAAAATCCAACTCTCAAAGCATCAGCCTCCTAAGACTTCTGAAAGAGATGGAGATCATGAGTAGGATATCTTATGCATGACAATTGGTAGTCTCATATATGTTATGCTATGCATTAGACCTGACATTTGTTATGATATTAGTATGGTGAGTCGATATCAATCTAATCCTGGACTGAAACATTGGGTGGCAGTAAAGCATATCCTTAAGTACGTTCAGAGGATAAGGAATTATATACTAGTTTACTTTTCACCAAATCTTGTTCTAGTGGGTTATACAGATTCAGACTCCCAGGTTGATAAAGACTCTCGCAAGTCTACATCAGGATCGTTATTTACACTTGGTGGTTGGCCATTATTTGGAGAAGTATCAAACAATCATGTATTGATGATTCCACCATGGAGGCTGAATATGTGGCAACTTGTGAAGTCGCTAAAGAAGTGATGTGGCACAAAAAATTCCTAATGGACATCGAGGTAGAGCTTGCATCTGCACAGCCCTTAATACTGTATTGTGATAACAGTGGGGCATTGGCAAATGCTAAAAAACTAAAGAGTCATCGGAGAGGTAAACATATCGAACGGAAGTATCATCTCTTGAGGGAGATAGTTAGTAGAGGAGATGTGATTGTAAGTAAAATTGCCACTGGGGATAACCTCGCGAATCCATTAACCAAAAGCCTATCGACTAAGGTTTTCGATGGACATCTGCAAGGCAGGAGATTAAAAGACATGATACATATACTCTAGGGCAAGTGTGAGATTTGTTAGGTTGTGTGCCCATATAGTATAATTTTGCTGATACAAAAATAACAATATTATTATATTAAATAAAATTATTTTTTATTTCATTTATTGTATTTATTTAATTATTGAGCATGCGAATTAAAGTGTCCATGATCATTAGTAATAATATAAGTTGGGTACTTGCATTGAGAAGTAAAGTGTGACACAACTTATATTTTGATCATAAATAATTTGTTCACTACCTATGCATAATGGTTGACACCTTGTACTGGAAGGTTGTAATATGGTTCGATTCACTATTGAGAAAAGGTTTTGAAAACACCCAAAACGCGTTTTAAGAATTTTGGCTTGATTATAACTAAAAACTCTTTGTAGATTTTTAACTTATTTTCAAAAACGTATTTTCGAAAATATGAAAGAAACGCGTTTTCACTGTTTTGGAAAATCGAAAATAGAAAACGGTTTGAAAATGGTAAAGAGAACAAGCATTCAAAGCTCGTGATTCAGATCCAGTTCTAGAATTAATCGTCGAATATAGGTAAAAATTTGAATCCCTAATTCTTGATATAATATACATGTGAACATCTAGACAATCTTGTTTATTGAATTAAATAATTTTTTTAATTTCTATATAATTTCGCTTTCGCATTCCAACGTGATCTTATTAGTTTTGACTAACGGACATTGATTAGGGACAAATAGGAACATTGTTCTGGGTTTGATAGGATATTTGATTGTTACCGACCGGGAATAAATACGAGTTCGTGGATGGATTTGGATGAAATTTCAGCTAATTAATTTAAAGACATCAGATATGGACCTCAACTCTTCAAGTTAACGGAAGGAAAGCTGCAAATTACATGATTATTGCAGTGTTAGAAATTTAAATTCCTAAAAAATAAGAAAAACTTTTAGAAAGGTAACCAAGCATGCCTACTCCAAAAAATTAAGTTCTCGGTGAGAAAACAAAAACCTGATTGGTGGACAACAGGTTCAAAACTGGGCTGTAGGTTGTAAGTAGGATATACAGTCCCACCTTTACATTCAAGTCAGATTACAGGAAAGGAGGGAAATGAGCCGAGGCCAGGAACTTCAATACCTGAGGAAAGAAAAAGCCCAAACTACCACAGGGAATGAAAAGAGTCGATTAAACACCAATTTAATTTAGGATAGGGTTCAAAACTGGGTTTGTGTCGAAGTTTGAACCTATAAGTTGGGTGGTATACCAATTTGAAACTAAAACATTTGCAATGAGAATTAAACTTAAGACATTTATTCGTGAACCAGTCAATCTATAAGCTTGAAGCGGCTAATTATTTCAAATTTATATTCAACACATTATTGGCGATGACAAATTCCAGCAACATTAGCTCAGAGAAAGAAAATTAAACAGCTGTCTCATAAGTTGCATAGTCATAAAAACATAAGTTGAAAAACCTAGTCAGAAATGTGATTTACATGGAATATTAGAGCGTCAAGAAAGTCTAACCTTGATTATTGATTCCTAAGAACTTCAAAAGGGGTCACAGAATCTACCATGTATTAACGATTTTCTCTCGCCTATCCACCATTTTAATAGTACTCAATAAGAGGGTGGAGGACGTGGTGTAGCCCAGAACACATCTGGTGGCATCTGGCCGTTGGGCAGCAAATTCGGTGGCAGATTATATAAAGGCATGGAGGATGATGGCGGATCAGCCGCCAAATCTTGTGCCTGAGATCCTGTAGCGCCACCACTTGTTCCAGTATTAACTCCTGAAGTTGGCTGCAATTGCGTTCCTTCACTGGCCGCCACCGGCTCCTCCTCCAGAGGCAATCTTTCATACGTTGCATTTGTAAATGTGGCAGCAATTACCATCACGGGACCTGACGCCGTCAATGCACCAATCACAGTGCCGCCTACCACCTGGCCCTGATGACCTGCCAAATACACCGTGAGTCCGTTGGCTCCTGGCGGAGATGGTGCAGGCAAGAACGCCCCGGATAATGACAATACCTCAAATCGACCATGAAGCGGTATCACGCCGCCGGGTGCAGCTGGCTGGCGCAATGTCACATTGGTAACAATTCCACTGCCACTCAAAATCGAGACACCGCATCGGCGGCTCTGTGCAAAGGTTGAAATCGTCTCTGCAATGTCGCTGCCACTGCTGATTTCCAAGACATGACTTCGAATCGCATTAGGACTCTCTTTTGTTATCACAATTGGAGGTTTGGGCTTGTTCTTGGACCCAGGTGGTCTGCCTCTAGGCCGGCGTCCGCCCGAGCCACTCCGGCCCGACATTTCGAGGTCTCCAGCTGGGCTCTGACTATCTTCAGCTTCATGCTCGTTATCTCGGTTATCTCCATCTTCAGGGTTTTGGTTGGTGGAGCTAGGGTTTTGATTGGTATTGGTATTGCTCCCACTGCTATTTGATGCATTGGTGGTTGTTTCCATGAACTCTTGTTCTCTCCGCTGCTGTCCACGGCGGTTCAATCCAGCATTTTCATCTTCATCAGGGTTTCTTAGGTGGAGAGATGGAGAAGAAGTTAGTGACATAGGATTCATCGCCGCATTTTCGGCCCACCACCTACTCGTCATTCCCTTTTCAACTAACTTGTTTCTCTTTAAAAGGCACTCAAATCAAATCACTCTTGAATGCACCAACCAGCAACCTTCCGTTACATTGGGTAGTAGAAACAGAAATTACAATGCAAAGGTTATGAATAGGTTAATTCCTTGTTCCTTGTTTGATATATCCTAGAATGAGATCTAAACAAGACAAGACCCAAAGTTGACAGACAGCGAAACCATCCAAATTTGCAAAAAAAACTAAAGTGAAAACATAGTATTTTCTTCCATAAGTAAAAATTCAATCAAAATCCGCAGAAGTTGAAGAAGCCCCAGATCTATGAACAAAAGGTTTTATTTAAACGGAAAACGAATTATCCGGATGGCGATCTAAAATCAAAACACTTCCAAACTGTTTTTTAGCCAGGAAAACCCAAACTTTGAATTGTTGACCGTGTAGATAATCAAGTACATAGGAAGGTATACATAGTACAAGTACAGACTTTTGTTTCTGTTTCCGAACAAAGATATGGAAGAAAAGAGTTTGAGTACCTCGGTTTGTACGGGCTAGGGTTCGGGTCATGTCCTTCGTTATGAGGTTCTTCAGTTTCTCACTCCCTGAAGTAAACGGCGGATTTGTATGAACAGTAGAGCCTTGCCCAGGCGTGGCATACGATAAGAACTGAAGGTTGAATATTAAAAACTACACATCTACTGTTTGGCCGGTTTTGAAACATCTGGTTTTTCTTTTGCTGTTACCCGGTTTTTTTCGAGGCTCAGAAACCCTTATCACCCCACCGCCCACCTGACATTTTTGTCTATTTCTTTTCTTATCTTCGAATTTTTGAGTCCTTAAATTTCTTTTTTCATTCCTCTTTGTGAAGTCCATAGAAGTTTGTTGTGAGAGTTCCTTTTGTTCTTGTTTCCACTGTGGGGTTGGCTACAAAAGATGAACAAATGAGCTTCTAAAAATTGATGTAAATATAGATAAAATCTCAAGTTGATTGTTATGACAAGTACAAAGTGTAATTTCAAGTTCTTTTGCATTGAGCTTGTCAAGAACTAGTTTAAGATTGATTTATTATCTTTCGTTCGTGTATTAGTTACGTGACATTGAAAAACTTATAAATAAAAATCTCAGATATCTTAATTATAAAAAAATATAAAATTGATGTGAAACCTTAGATTATGTTAGAACACAAAAATAAGCTTCTTTGCAGCTCATATAGTAAATTAAAATTTAAGTCAATATTATTAATTAATCATATATTTCAGATACAAAATTTTCCAGTATATCTTATTGATCAAATACTTGAGTCTGAAATAAATTAAATTTAAATATATAAAAAGATAAAATTTAGAAAAACATAATTAGAGAGATCTTGATATTATTCCCCGACAACCATTAAAATGGATTTTTTGAAAAAAAAAATAATAATAATAATAAATTTTGGAATATTGATTTTTTAAGAATGTGTAGTAAAAAAAAATTAATTTATTTGCAAAATATTTTATTATGAGAATATTTGATTGAAAATGAATTTAAAGAAAAAAAGATTATTTTTATGATTGTCAAACGGTGCTATATTAATTAGTATATTAAGTCCCTGTTTGGAAAACATAATATTTTTTTTTTGGAAGAAAATGAGTTTTAGAATATTAATTTCTTAAAGAATATATGGTTAAAAAGTAGGAAAAAAATATTTTGAATTTATGTGCAAAATATTTTATAATGAGTGTATAATTGAAAATGAGTTTTAAAAAAAAAACGAAAAAGAATTTTTAAAAAACTGATGACAAATAAGTGATGCCATGCCAAAAAAATTTTACCATTCGTTTAGGGAAAATGCATAGTGATTTTACAGATGTTGAGATGGCAACACACGTATGATTTATTTTTATTTTTCTTTCCCCTATAGAAGGGGCGATCGGCTGGTAAAACTTTTAATAGATGATTATGTACGTATAGTATAATTTTGCTAATAATACTCTCATATCGAAGGGACAGATATAGGTAAGGGGGGATGTAGTTAGGAGCATGGAATAACGTGCACGTTAGGGGGTCGACTGGCAACACAACATGCCAACTATCGGATGTCCCGACAAAAGTACGAATGCCAATGTCTGAATTCTGATAAAACATTTTGCAATTTTCTAGAAACATATATTAAATTTAATGGTGAATTGAGTGGAGCAGTCTGCAGTCCACTGTCCTACAATTTATTCATTTTTTTTTCTATTTATTTCGTCTGTTTTATTTAGCTCATATTTGGTACGCATTAAAATTTTTATTTCCATTCTTCTACTCATTTTTAACTACACATTCTTCAATAAAATAATATTTTTTTATTAAATCAATAATTTTTCCTTCTTTTTTAACCATATATTTTTTATCAATCTACTATTTTAAAATATATTCTTCTAAAATAATGTGACTCAAACACACTCTTAAGAATTATTGAATGAGAGAGAGACAGAATTAAAGATAATATAGAAACCGTGACCAATAAATTTGGAACCCAACTCCCAACTTGTTTTGAAGAGTGGTATCTAAACGCGTATAGACGTCGTCTAGGCACGAAGTGGGAGTAGAACGCCTCCTTTTGTGCTTTTTTGCACTTTTTCAATTTTTTTCGCGTCTAGTGGTGGCTAATTTCTAGCCTTTTTAACATCTAGGCTCGTTTATATTGAAATTTGGTCATCACACTTTATATTTTTTTAAAACATTGATTATAAGTCGATTGAAGATAATCCATCTAAAAAATTCATACAAGTTTTGTTCCATTTCGGGTGGTTCTAGATCTATTTTCGACTATCATTTAATTAAAAATTATATTTTTAGTAAATTTTAATAAAAGGT